>OU015499.1:158338327-158345827 GCA_907164885.2 Dolomedes plantarius
AAGAAATTTTTCCAGCAATTTATTATTTAATATGATTAAGTGTAGATATCTGAATTGTTAACAGTAATTCATACAGAGAGTGATGTAATCAACACTATATTTAAAATTTTCCCCCTGCAATTTCTTATTTGTTGTAATGATAAAGTATAGATATCTTAATTTTGAAAAATAGTACATACAAAGAGGGATGTAATTTTTAAAATCATTGATGTGGGCTTTCTCAGTCTTATCTTTAACTCTGTTCTAAGGTAATGGAAATTCACATTTTTTGATCACGATGTTTTAGAATCAGCTTAATAGAGAATACCCCTTAACAACATATATTTATGATGACAGGTAATTGTAACATTCCTTACATATGTCACTTTCAGTTGCGTTGTTTTGCAAAAGGAAATTTAAAACTAAAAGTGACCATGCTGGTCACGCAGCGGCTAGTATGGTTAAAATATAAATATATATATATATATAAAAAAAAAGATGAATGAATGACTAACTTCATGTTTACATTTCATGTCCCGAATATATAAAATGAATACTTGTTATTAATTTAATTGAAACGCTATAAAAACGTGAAAGGTATCGGAAAATTACAGACTTTTAAAAATTTAAGAAAATTTTGCCGTTATGTTAGGTATTCGCTCTGAAAAGCACACTACTATACAGTACATACCGTAGATAGTACATGTAAAAACGTGATGAATGAATGACTAACTTCATGTTTACATTTTCAAGTCCCGAATATATAAAATGAATACTTGTTATTAATTTAATTGAAACGCTATGAAAACGTGAAAGGTATTGGAAAATTTACAGACTTTTAAAAATTTAAGAAAATTTTGCCGTTATGTTAGGTATTCGCTCTGAAAAGCATACTACTATACAGTACATACCGTAGACAGTACCTGTCAAAACTTGATGGTAAGTAATTGAACAGTTCCAATAAAAAAAAGATTCATAACCTTGTTAAAATATAAGAAATTTTTACAGAATATTAGAAAATAATCTGTAAAAATGTAAACATGAATTAATGTAAACATGAAGTTAGTCATTCATTCATCTTATAAAAAAAAAAAGATGAATGAATGACTAACTTTATGTTTACATTTTCATGTCCCGAATATATAAAATGAATACTTGTTATTAATTTAATTGAAACGCTATGAAAACGTGAAAGGTATCGGAAAATTACAGACTTTTAAAAATTTAAGAAAATTTTGCTGTTATGTTAGGTATTCGCTCTGAAAAGCACACTACTATACAGTACATACCGTAGATAGTACATGTAAAAACGTGAATATTAGAAAATAATATACTGTTTTGCAACCTGATGTGTTGCAATTTAGAACATTGAAATTTACTTGAATGTTTGCTGTCTGATTTGTTAATTTTAAATTGTTTTCTAATTTGAAGGTGAAATTTTTTAATACTTTTTTTTATTAGATCTGAAAAATAAAGTAATATAATTCGAGAAAGTGGCACAAAACAAAATAATAAAATGTCCCCTTATAATCACCTGAAATATTGTTTTAAGGTGACTGCCTACATTTGGGGCCAATTTTTTAAAAAAAATCATTTTTTAAAGATTTTTTTGTTTTTTATCGTAAAATAGCACTTGAAAATTAAAAATAAACAAAAACTTGCCAGTAAATACCATACTTTTTTATAAATTGGTCAATTTGAAGTAATTTTCAATGAAAATTAGCTAAAATGCGACACATCTGACAGTTATCTTAAATGACCCACAATCTAAGAGAAATTTTAAAATGCAAAAATGTTGCAATATGAAAATTTCCCCCAATTCATCATTCCTCTCCTTATAAAAACAGCCCCAAACACAGTGGCGTATGCAGGGGAGGGGTTGATGGGGGTTAACCCCCCCCCCCATTTTTTCTGATTACATATATTACTTAAATAGGTTCAAGCTCTGCACTGATTGCTGAAAACTACTTTTTCATAGTAACCCCCCCCCCACTTTTGAAAATTTCGGCGTATGCTGCTGCCCAAACAAAAACTATTTAACTATTTATTATTATGCATCAATTATTGAGCGTCATTTCATTAACAATAGCATCTAAAACATTTCCCGAAAATTTTATCAAATTATATGTATTATTGTGTGAAATATCATGATAACGGTAAAGATTTGTGCTAAAAACATAATTCTGAGAAAAACTCAGTTCAAGTTGTTTGCCACTTCAATTTTGTAGCAGACATTTTTTAAAATAGCTATAACTCTGCTTCTAATTGATGTAGAATGAAAATCAAAACGGTTTTGAAAAGAGAAAAGATTGAATTGCACGATTCCTGGAAAAAATAAAATTGACCAAAATAGTCAAAAAATGAAATTTTCAACGTAGGCAGTCACCTTAAAAGATACACCATCATCGCAATAGAATGCTTTACTAAAAATTATTACAGTGAGGTATTTTTAAAAAAATATTGAAGTTTATAATTAAAAAACGTTCTTGGAAAAAAAAACCATGCTTGCAGCTGATTTTAAAATCCGACTTGTACAGTCTAACTAATGCAGCCAGATATTTAGAAACAATACTGCTAATTCAATCTATTTCAATGTAATATAAATATTTTATATAATCATGTATTATGCTATATATATGTATAAATATATTAAACAAAAATAAAATATATAAATAAAATCAGATTAAAATATCATGCAAATTATTCACGTGCAAATAATTTTTGCATGTGTATTTCAATTTAATGTACATATATTATATCTTATGCTATATATATGTATAAATAGGCTAAGTATAAATATATTAAGCAAAAATACAATATATAAAGAAAATCAGATTAAAATATCATGCAAATTATTCACGTGCAAAAAATTTTTGCACGTGTATTTCAATTTAATGTACATATATTATATATTATGCTATATATATGTATAAATAGGCTATGTATAAATATATTAAGCAAAAATAAAATATATAAGGAAAATCAGAGTAAAATATCATGCAAATTATTCACGTGCAAAAAATTTTTGCATGTGTATTTCAATTTAATGTACATATATTATATCTTATGCTATATATATGTATAAATATATTAAGCAAAAATAAAATATATAAAGAAAATCAGATTAAAATATCATGCAAATTATTCACGTGCAAAAAATTTTTGCACGTGTATTTCAATTTAATATACATATATTATATCTTATGCTATATATATGTATAAATAGGCTATGTATAAATATATTAAGCAAAAATAAAATATATAAAGAAAATCAGATTAAAATAGCATGCAAATTATTCACGTGCAAAAAATTTTTGCACGTGTATTTCAATTTAATGTACATATATTATATATTATGCTATATATATGTATAAATAGGCTATGTATAAATATATTAAGCAAAAATAAAATATATAAAGAAAATCAGATTAAAATATCATGCAAATTATTCACATGCAAAAAATTTTTGCATGTGTATTTCAATTTAATGTACATATATTATATCTTATGCTATATATATGTATAAATAGGCTATGTATAAATATATTAAGCAAAAATAAAATATATAAAGAAAATCAGATTAAAATATCATACAAATTATTCACGTGCAAAAAATTTTTGCATGTGTATTTCAATTTAATGTACATATATTATATATTGTTAAATATATATATATATGTATTATATATATGTATATGTATATGTATATATATATGTATATATAAATATATGTATAAATATATATTAAGCAAAAATAATATATATAAACTAAAGAAATTCTGATTAAAAATCATACAAAGTTATTGAATCGTTACTAAACACGTATTAGATGTGGAATATATAGAATTCCATGTGTTGTAAATGCAAAAAATCTGTATACTGAAGATTTTGCCTTTTGAACCGGCTAGCTTTTGTGACGTACAGTTTGGAACATATCACTGCGCATGCGTCAAGTTTGCAACTAAATTCGACATTATTGTAATATTAAATTGTAATACTGTATTGTAATATATATTATATATTATGTATTAAAAAATATATAGTATATATTAAAATATATATATTATATATGGTTAAAATAATGAAAACCTGTTTTACTGTGAAAAAAATTCTGATTCAATTTTTCTTAAATTAACGAATCACGGTGAATGAATGACTCACTTGTGTTTACATTTTCAAGTTCTGAGAAACACTATGATAACGCGAAAGGTGGCGGAAAAGAGATAATTCTCTAATGAAGAGATAATTTTGAAATAAAATTGATCGAAATAAATTTGATTTGTGTCGATATTACGCTGTTTTAATTACAATTATTTGGGTTTAGTTGGCAAATAATCTTTTTGAACTTTACTTTTAACTTGTTAAGCCTAACTCATAAAACAAAATGGATGCCAAATGGATGGATATGAGGTGGTCGCTCCGGACGCGTTACGGACAGAGTCGACTACAGAACACGGCAACTATTATAAGGATATATACATACATATATATATATATATATATATACATACATATATATATATATATATATATATATATATACTTATATATATATATATATGTATATATATGTATATATATATATATATATATATATGTTGGGAAAGAACAAGGATATCAGATTTTGCTCTGAAACTTGACTCACCAGGTAGCGCTACTGCACTACGATAAATGAACCAAAAAACTGCTCTTCCCTGAGAGACGGTTAGCGAGTGTGTTGTACGCGGCTAACGTGTCGCATGCATTCAACGAATGCTTCTTCTTTTATTATTTACTCAGATAGTCAGTAATGTTACTTTTTGTTTAATAAAGATTTCTTTTCTTACGTCCACAAGATTAGCTATCTTTCATTCCTGTGAATCCAGTATCACCAAGAGATCTCTCAACCTTTTTTGACAACATACCAAAGGTAAGAAAACCTTTAATATTCTACATCTACGAATCTGCACGCCTTCGGACAAAGTCCAACATTTTGATTATGAGACTGAGAATCGATGAACTGAACTTTTATAATCTCCACAGTATATTGAAGTGCATTATGTTTTTTTTATACAGTTTCGATTCTTGAACTTTTTTTTATCAACTTTTTGAACTGTTAATTATAAACTGTTTTGAAAATGTCGAGCTTAAAAGACCATCATCTCATTGATAAGCTTACTGATAATAATTATTCTGTGTGGAAATTTAAAATAGAACAGATTCTAATAAAAGAGGGTCTCTACGACGTTGTATTTGAAGAGAAACCGGAAACCGAAACTCCTGCATGGTTAAAAAATGACAGAATCGCCAAGGCGTTAATATGTTTAAATATTTCGGATTCACAAATAATTCATGTATTGCATGCTCAATCTGCTCGAGAAACATGGCAAAAGTTAAAAGGAGTACACGAACGAGTAAATTTAACAAATAAACTTTTTCTTCTGAGAAAATTATACTCCATTAAATATAAAGAAACAACCAAAATGCAAGAACATATCCAGGAAGTTTTGATTTTACATGAGAAATTACGCAGTATAGGGGAAGAAATAAAAGAAAATAATTTGATCGCGACTCTGTTATGTTCGCTACCAATTTCTTATGACCCCTTAATTACAGCTATCGAAAGCAAATCTGAACAAGAGTTATCGCTAGAATATGTGAAAAATAAATTGATAGATGAATATTCCAGACGCGTTGAAATGAGACAAACTAACCAAAAATTCGATTCACTCGCATTAAAGGGGTATAGTGAGAAAACGAAATTAAAATTCTGTACATTTTGCAACCGGAAAGGTCACGATCGCGAGCAATGCTTTTATCTGAAACGCAATAAAACCGGAAATCGAGTGCATCAAAACCACAAAATTCAAAAAGGAAATGACTCGGAATATCATCGTCCGCCGCCACCTAGCACGTCAAAAAATAATCATAAATTATTTCAAGCTGAATTGCAGCTATCTTCGGATGTCAGTGGGAAACAAAATATAAAGAATCAATCGGACAAAAAAGTTTTGAAGCAAGAGGGGATAAATTCCGCAGACCATTTTGTGCTAACAGCAAGTGAGAAAAATGAATGCAAATATACCGTAATTTTTGATAGTGGTGCTACAAGTCATATGTTCTATGACAAGAGCTTTTTCTCTCAGTTAAATGAAAAACACAAACAAGTTGTAACTATTGCAGATGGAACAAAACTTAATTCGCAAGGGATCGGTGAAATATCTTTTCAGTGCGAATCTTTAGAAGGAATTGTAAGAAAAATAAAACTTGTAAATGTTTTATATGTTCCTGAGTTGGATTCTAATTTACTCTCAGTGCAGGCAGTAGCCAATAAAGGATATGTAGTAACTTTTGAGGATGACGTGTGCACAGTTAGAAAGGGTGATGAAATAATAATTGACGCGAGATTAGGTAGAGGTTTATATAGAATAAATATAAAACCCGTAGAAGAAAAATTGTTTTCTGTCTCCGAAACACCTGTGTTATGCACAAATAATAACTGTATCTTAAAATGGCACAAAAGATTAGGCCATAGAAATTTGGAAACTGTTAAGAAAATTGTAAGGGAAGATTTAGTTTGGGGAATAACCATTAATAATTGCTCTCACAGTTTAGAATGCCCAACGTGCATTAAAGCCAAACTGAGCGAAAAACCGTACCCAAAATATCCGTCACATCGATCTGAACAAGTCTTGGATTTAATACACACAGACGTGTGTGGTCCTATGGAGGTTGATAGTTTAGGGGGAATGAGATACTTTGTAACTTTCATCGAGGATTTTTCGAGATACACTCAAATATACTTTATGTCATCGAAAGAGGAAGTTTTTGACAAACTCAAAGAGTATGTTGCGTCAACCACAAATAAATTTAGATTGACAATTAAAGCTATTAAATCCGATAACGGAAAAGAATATTGCAATGAAGCCGTTGATCGTCACCTAAAGGAACTTGGAATTGCTGCACAAACCACAGTTCCGTATTCTCCGGCACAAAACGGTGTCGCAGAAAGGAAGAACCGCTCCATAGTCGAGATGACGCGCGCTCTATTGATTGATGCAAACATGCCGAAAACTTTTTGGGCAGAAGCAGCAGCAACTGCGGTGTATTTACAAAACAGACTACCAACGAAGTCTACTGAAAAAACGCCTTATGAGATGTGGAACGGTCGAAGACCGAATTTAAGCCATTTAAAAAAATTTGGATGCAAAGCATATTTTCATATCCATAAACAAAAGAGAAGAAAGTTGGATGAGAAAGCAGAAGAAGGGGTATTCGTTGGATACGACCTGAGAAGTACTGGGTATAGAATCTATACAGGAGGACGAAGAATAGTCGTCAGCAGAACCGTAAAGTTCTTAGAAAATTCTAACCCATCACATTCGAACAATGAAAATTCCAATGGACGCTACGATTTAGTTCAATTTAATCTCCCACAACCTCAACATGATGATAATGACGATATTCCTGAAGAGGGAAGCGAAGATGAAAATAGAGATTCAGAAATACCTACACAATCAACAAGAAGCTCCGAAAGAAAAA
>OU015499.1:158350827-158370827 GCA_907164885.2 Dolomedes plantarius
AGAAAGGTTTATTATTGATTATCAATATAAAAAATTAAAAGCTTGGATATTTTCTATCGTTAAAAAACATATCATTAAGCTATAAACTATTTTTAAGTACTAAAATAAAGAATTATCATTATCAGCATCTGGTATATGATTTAATATTAACACGGGCAAATCATTTAAAAATAAACTTATATAAAAAACAAAATACAGCTAATAACACTTATTGTGTACTAAATTTTACTAACCATAAACTAAATAATATAAACTTCAATAGTATATTTGATAAACTTCATGATATGCTTCCTATAAATGACATAAAAATAAAACATGCCTTTAAATATACTCTGCCTATGGGTAGACGTATATTTAACTATAGTCAGGTATCAAAATATTTTTCTCAATCAATAAATTTAAAATGTGTTTGTCATCTGCCCAATTACAATAGTTATGTAGATACGACACATGGTCATGAAATAACAGGCAATTTGGATATAGTGGATGATGTAGCACTGCGAGAGTTAATGAACTTGGGAACTAAGTTTAGAATACCTAGTACTAATAATAATAAGAAAATAATTAGTTTCTTAAATGCTGATTTAGATAAATTTATATACAAAATAGCAATTAATTACTCTATACCTACAGAAGCCTTCAACCCATGGGAAATTAATTTACTACAACTAGTACATGCTAAATTACCCAATAATAGTAATAACATTAATAATTCCTATAAACACTTTAAAGCTGCTATTACAAAATTACAAGAAGACTTTATAATCACTTATGTAGATAAAGCAGCCAACAACTATGCAATTATTTGTAAAAAATATTTTGCCATAAGTTTAAAAAAACAGATAGAAAATAGTGATCTTTTTCAGCCATTAAAAGAAACTACTAGTATTATTATTAAGAAAATAATAGCAAAATATAAACTTCTAGGTATATCATCTAACAATTATCTTTTTCCTTATATTACTTTAGTTCCTAAATTTCATAAAACACCTATTGCTTTTAGAGCAGTAACCTGTGGTCACAACACTTATGCTACTAAAGCAAGTGTAATATTATTAAATTACCTTAAATTAATCTATAAAAATATAACATCTGGTGTTTGTGGTATAATTGATAATAGCTTTAGTCTAATTAGAAAACTACAAACATTAGATAACTGTAAAAATGTAGTAACTTATGATTTTAAAGATCTATTTAATAATATCGATATAATTGATTTAAATAGAATATTCATAATGTTAGTACAAAATAATATTCAATACTTAGGCAACGAAATTAAACTAACTCGTTTCAATAGGCTCCTAGACTTAGTAACTAAACATAATTACATAGTTCATAATAATAGTATATACTTACAGTCCAAAGGTGTACCACATGGTGGTAATGCTTCAAGTATTAATTTATACTTATATTATTTTGAAATTAATAATATAGAAAATAGTAATTACAATATATTTAGATATATAGATGATATAATAGTAATTAATAAAAGTAATAACCATATAGACTTAAATTTTTACCCTCCTAATCTGGAACTAATTAAAAGTAGCCATGATGATATTAATGTAAACTTTTTAGATATTAATATTAAATTAAATTCTCACAGCAAATTTACTTTTGACTTATACGACAAAAGATCTGACTATAATTTTAATATTGTTAAATTTCAAAATTATCTAACCTGTTTACATAAATCTGTTTTTAATAACATTATTGTAAATCAGTTAGTTCGTATAAATAGGCTATGTTCTAAAGACAATAGGATTAAGCATATTTTAGACTTGACAGCTGTGCTAACACGGAATAATTACCCCGAAAGTCTTTCCAAAAACATAATTGGTTGTTTTAGTTTTAATGAATAATGTGTTCTGTTGCATTTAATAAGTTAAACATAACAATAAGATAAAATAGAAAAAATAATTACTAAAATTAAAAATAAAATAAAAATTATAAGTAAAAATAAAAATAATAATAAAAATAACTCTTAGTAATAATAATTAAAAACTAAATTATTAAGGGTATAATAGTCCTAAAATACGGTAACCATAGTAAGTCTGTAACTGAGAATCCAATATCTCCATGGTTGCAAGTTTTGTGACGTCAGTCATCTTGCGGTTACATGTTCGTAACTTCCACTCTGTCTAGCGCCAGGCTTGGTGTTCTTTGGTGAAGTACTATTATTCAATTTTTAATCAATTCTTCTGTTTTTCATGAATTGTACGGTGTCTGAGTGTGTTTATTGTATAGATCATACTCATCGGAAACAATCCATTGGTTTTTAGACAGCATTGACACCGCTGGTGAAGAAATGCTGTCTAAAACCTCTTTCATACTTTTCTTTTCATGTTATTTGTTCCTGGCTGCAAGTAGCTTTAGGGCTATTACTGGTTTTCTCTATCATCTACTTCTTATATATATATATATATATATATATATATATATATATATATATATATATATATATATATATATATAAATATATATACATATATATCTATATATATATACATATACATATACTAGATCTATATATGCATATATATATATATATGTATGTATGTGTATATATATATATATATATATATATATACAGTGGACGCTCGTTAATTCGAACTAATCCAAAGGCCCCAAAAAACTTGTATTGGAGTTAATGTTAAAAATATCTCGTTAATTCGAACTAAATTTTTATCACTTCGGTTAATTCGAACTAAAAATTTGACAAAAAAAATCTTTTTCCTCGTTTAATAGAGAAAATACACACTGTATTTATTATTTTGTGTGTCAAAATTTCTTTTCTGTGTAAAGAGGCCCATGCTTGCATTCCTAGACTATTGCATGTCCGCTAAACGTTAGTAGCTATTGTCCTTCTTATTAGTGCTAAATGGAACAAGCAATTTTCCTTTATTCGGATCGATTTTCTTAGAATTTCAGAAAAACTAGTCTTTACTATAGATTCTAGGGAGCTGCGTCAGTTATAACTGCAGTGCAGACAAGTTAATGTGGTCTAGTTTTTCTTCCTCACTGTGTGGTGTGAACGTGTAAAAATTCAGGATGTCTACACGTGGAAAGTACAAAACCCTAACTTTGAAGACAAAGGTAGAAATTTTAAAGAAAGTAGAGAATGGCGAATGTAAAACAAAGTTAGAAGCTGACTATAGTATTAAAAAAAATGCCTTGTCAACTAATTTGAAAAACAAGAAGTCAATTTTAGATTCATGGGAAAAATAAAAATTTGCTAGAGGAAGGAAACGCATGGGAAATGCGTCCCAAGAAGTTCTAGAAAAAGCTCTACTGATATGGTTCCAGGATGTTAGATCTCGAAATTTTCCGATAAATGGACCCCTAGTGCTGACGAAGGCTGATGAATAGGCAATTCGAATGGGTATTGAAGATTTTAAATGCAGTGATGGATGGCTTTCTCGATTTAAGTCAAGGCACAATATTTCTTATCAAACTGTATGTGGCCAAAGCTCTGATGTAATCGAAGACGTATGCAGTAATTTCGGTAGGAAACTGCCAGGGCTTTTCTCTACTTACCTGCCTAAAGATATTTCTAATGCGGCCATAATGGTCAAAGCCATAATGGACTCTATTAAAACTCTGAAAGCATTTATTCAGATGGAACCTTCCTCTAAAAATGAATTGAAATGTTTACTTCAAATCGAGAAGCTGGCTGAACAATGTCGGCATCATAAACAGAACCAAACAACCATTTTACAGTTTTTCCCCAAAGTGTAATTCATATTTTTAATAAAAGTTTACTTTATACTGCATATCTTCTGCTTCATTTTATGATTAATGTAAGTCTGTATTGCTTTTTAATATGTTTAACTTTAGATAACATGGTATAATATATTTTCTGGGGTTATACATACTAGGAGAGTTTCTTCTTCAGTGATACACATTTAAAGTTATATATTTTCTCTTAACTTCGGATAATTCGAACTTTTTTCTGAGAACCTTCGAGTTCGAATTAACGAGCGTCCACTGTATATATATATATACACTGCTGGCAACCCAAATTGCAACACCAAGAAAGACAAGAGATATCACAACAAAATTTATTTTGTAGATAACATGTTGACCAAGTATCAAATGATTAAATTTATAGACTTCTGTGAAGTGTGGTTCCTGCCAAAATCAGTAGCCAGAGTAGCCGCCATTGTTGGAGATCACCGCTGCCACACGCCTCGGCATTGATTCAAAGAGACTTTGGATGAGTTCTTGGGGTACAGCAGACGAGGCAGCTTCCACACGTTGCCAAAGTTAATCTGCTGTGGCAGCTGGGGATGGAATCTGGGTCAATCGTAGAGCAACCATGGGCCACATGTTTTCTATCGGCAAAAGATCCGGAGAGCGAGGCGGCCAGGGAAGCAATTCAATCTGGCGATTGACGAAGAACCGTTGGACAATGCGTGCCACTTGTGGTCGAGCATTATCCTGTTGAAATATGGCTGTGGGCAAGCCCTGAAGGTAAGGAAGGACAACTGGCTCCAACGCCTCGGAGATGTAGCGCTGGCTGTTTAAAGTACCGGCAATGCGTACTAGAGGTGTGAGAGAGTGATATCCAATACCGCTCCATACCATAATACCCGGTGCAGGACCAGTGTGGCGGTGCATAACGCAGCTGTTCAGCATCCTCTCTTCACGGTGTCTCCAGACTCGAATGCGACCATCGTGGTGTTGCAGACAGAAGCGTGAATCGTCAGTAAAGACAATTTCATTCCATTCTGCCGTCCACATCCTTCCGTCATCGCACCATTGGCGGCGGAGACGTCTGTGGTTCTGCGTCAAGGGTAGACAAAGCAATGGACGTCTTGCGGACAGACCACTCTGCTGTAAACGGCATCGAATGGTACGCGCAGACACTGGATGATGCGTTACAGACTGCATGTGCTGTGCTATGGTTCGTGATGTGACTGAGCGATCCGTCACTGCCATGCGCACAATTTGCCTGTCATCACGTGAAGTGGGGCGCTGAGGTGGATGCGATCGAACACGCCGGTCCGTCGTACCCTCCTGCATCCAACGATCACATATCCGCATTACAGTTGTTTGGTTTCGTCCAACACGACTACCGATTTCCCTGAAAGATAATCCACAATCTCGGTAGGCCACTATCCTTCCTCTGTCGAACTCGGATACTTGATCAAAAGATGATCGCTGTTTTCGACGAGGCATAATTGATCGTTTTTTTGAAAAAACCACAAGAAAAACACAATTGCCGAACTTGAAATCGTCGAAATCTCCAAGTGTTAAATAGCGCTTTGAAGTGGCGCCACAGGCGCGCGTGATGTGCGTCTGCGCTGAAATTCTAATCATTTACATATCTCACCTCCGCTAATGCATGTTGTAAATTTCAAGTTATTTGCATGTTTCCTTCAGGGTGTTGCATTTACAGTGGCCAGCAGTGTACATATATATATATATATATATATATATATATATATATATATATATATATATGTATGTATGTATATATATATATATATATATATATATATATATATATATATATATATATATATATATATATATATATATATGTATATACATACATACATACATATACAGAGGCTGTTCGCACATTTTTTAGACGATTTTGGCAAGAAAATTAATGCCATTAAATTTATAGAAGAAAATTAATGCGACAAATTTAATACTTTAATTTTAATTTTTTAATTTTCTTCGATGTTATAAAAATATTAATTTTTTTATATTTAATTTAATTTTTAATTTTTAATTAATTTAACACACTCTACCAGATTTTTAATTTTTTAATACTTTTATTTCTATTTTTATTAATTTTGTCTTTTCGCCCCTTAATTCTTTTTGATCTTCGATTTTGGTTCACCTTTCTGTCTATAGATGGCGGCAGTTGTTCCATTCTCCTCTCTGCGTTCGGGTTCTTTTTGAAATTTTTAATTTTAAGGGGATGAAGGGACCTTTAACCTCTTTTTGTTTTAAACTTTGAAATTTTATCTCTATATACAAAATGAAAAAAAAATTAATATTTTTTGTAAAATTGAAGACACTTAGAATTCCCAAATAAGTATCTTGTGCCAGAATAAGGCCTTTTTTTCAAAAGAAAAATTAAAAAATGATAGCATTTTTCAAAATGCACCTTGCGCATTAATTTCCTTCTGATTTCTTCGAAATTTCACGGGATTGTTAGTTGAAGTGTTTGTCACAAAAGTGTGCATCATTCTTTGATACCACAAATATTTTCCAAATTTGTAGACCATGAAAAAAGTAAAAAGATTCAAAATCATAAAAAGTAGCAGGTTGATTCAGAAAAAAGAAAATATATATATTTATGTTTTTTTTTCTTACAAAAGAATTTTAACGCACAGTTATATTTTTATATATATGGAAAACTTATATTACGAAATATTAAGGTTTTTAAGGTGACTGCCTACGTTGAAAATGCCATTTTTTGACTATTTTGGTCAATTTTATTTTTTGCAAGAATCGTGTCATTCAATCCTTTCTCTTTTCAAACCCGTTTTGATTTTCATTCTACATCTATTAGAAGCAGAGTTATGGCCATTTTTAAAAACATCGTCTGATACAAAATTGAAGTGACAAACAACTTTAAATGCGTTTTTTCAGAATTACGTTTTTTAGCACAAATCTCTACTCTACCGTTATCGTGTTATCTCACATAATAATGCATATAATTTGATAAAATTTTCGGGAAATGTTTTAAATTCTATTGTTAATGAAATGACGCACAATAATTGATGTACAATAAATAGATTTTTGTATGGGGGTGTTTTTATAAGGAAAGGAATGACGAATCGGGGAAAATTTTCATATTGGAACATAAAATTATCTGTACTATTTTTGCATTTTAAAATTTCTCTTAGATTGTGGATCATTTTGAAGGTAACTGTTATATGTATCATGTGTGAGAAGGAAATTAAAATAGTATCATTCGAATTTTGCGCAGAGTGATAGGCGTTTTAGCTAAATTTCATTCAAAATTTCTTCAAATTGACCAATTTTTAAAAAAGTATGGTATTTACAGGCAATTTTTTTAAAATTTTTTATTTTTAAATGCTATTTTACCATGAAAAACCAAAAAATCCTTAAAAAAAAAAAATTTTTTTAAAAATTGGTTCCGTACTTAGGCAGTCAGCTTAAATGATATTGAATGCGCATGGAGCATTTTGAAAGAGCCCAGCGTTTTTGGAAAAAGAATTGAAAACAGGTATGTTTCTGCCAAAAAAAAATCCTTACTCTGAATTCTAAGAGTCTCCCATGTAGTCAAAAAGAACATTGATTACACTCATCTATATATATAAAACAGTTCCGTAACTGACTCATTCATTCACTGACTGACTGACTGACTGACATACAACGCACAGACCAAACCGCTGGACCTAAAGGGCTGAAATTTTCCATGGCGATTCTTCTAATAGTGTAGGGGTGCACTAAGAAAGATTTTTCAAAAATTCTTCTTACATTTTTTAAAATTAAATTTTTAAGCTGTTTTAATAACTTTTTTTACGTTTGCATTTAAAACAATACATTAAGGGTTATAAAATTTATATCACGAGAAAGATCCTAAAAATTCCTTCAAAATGAAATTTTTTTCGAATTTTTACCTTCATTTCCTGATTTTTGGTGAATTTTTAAAGATTCATTTTTAGAATTTAATTTATTAAATGCCGATCACGTGATTTCTTTTTCTGGTACTTTCAATAAATTTATCGTCACGTGCGTAACAACTAAATAGACAAAAAAAAACATTTTTTCTTTCTAATGCAGCAGACGATTGGATATTATCCAAAAAAAATAAATATTCCTTATGACTTTTTTATAAATATATATATTTATATATTTTTTACATCAATTGTATATATTGATCGTCTCATTTATTATAAATATATATATTTATTTTTTTTGGCATTAATTGCATACATTTACCATTGTATTTAATTTGAATGTACTCCGTAGCGAAGCGAGGGTTTTCAACTAGTTTTGTATATAAAGTTAAAAATTGAAAGTCAAAGTATTTTGAAGGTCCCCCGTCCCCTTAACTGCTCCTCTTGCAAGTGTTTTCTGTCGTTGTCAAGGTTTATTATCGTTCGATCGTTTTTCTACTGCTTTGGTAGTAACTGATATCTCATGCCGGTCTTCTCTTTGGACAGATTTCTGATCTAATTTGACTACCGCGCGTTCTTCAAAATTTGGTGCTTTTGGCCCATTTTTTATTTAATTCGAAATTCCATCTTTATGTTAACTTTGTTCATTTCTGTTCGTAGTTTAAGGCAAACACTTCTTTCAGTGCTTAGCCAGGTACTACGTGAAACGACTGCCTTGAACTTGAGGAGCTAGTAGAAAGATTAAGTTTCACAAACACACTACTATTTTTTACCGTAGCAAAGCTGCGTATAATTTTTTACCATGCTTTTATTAACTCGCTTTCTTGTTTGTTTGTTTGTTTGTGTGTGTGTGTTTGTTTGTTTGTCCCTTACAAATCTTGCAATCGATTATTAACTAACTTCCCGACTAGCTAGACATTTGAAACTTTTAGAATAGCTAGCTCAGAACACGATGACAATGAATTTTTTTTAATACTTTTAGCCGAAAAAAAATCCGCAAGGTGGCGCTTCGATCGAATTCAATGCTTGCACTTTTGCGTAACGGCGTTTGACGATTTTGAAAACAGAATACATGCGAATTTAATTTGTTTACAAAAATATTGTGCGAAAAATTTAAAAAATTATAAAAATCAAAGTTTATAAAGTCTGTGGATAGTGAAAACGACTAAAAATTGATTAAAATTAAATAAGAGAAAGTGAAAAAGAAAAATTAAGTGAAGGTTTGTGCAATTAAGAGAGAATTGTCAAGTTTATATGATTCAACAGAAAATCTAAAAACATGGTATATAAAAAGTTCTTTTTATCTTGTAATTTATTATTTTAAGGGGACACATACGTTTTAAGGGTCAAGAGTATATCCCTATTTACAAACATATTCCTATTTTCAACCATCAGCAGTTACTAAAATAATTTATTCGGAAATATGAAAATTTTACTGTTGAGTTAAACACTCTTTCTTCTTTATAAATATGGCTCTCAGTTTTTCGAGATCAAAGAGAATTTTTTTAATTGTTTTAAACTTTAACCATGTCATTTCGCACATGATATCACCAAAACAGTTGGCTAGAATACCATGAAATTTTGTACACGGGCAATATAAACAAGTATCATTAAAATGACCTACTGCGATGGCATTACTGCGATAAAAATTTGAATTACTGTAAAATTTATTTAAAAAAATTTCAAAATTTTAAATTTTTTAAAACTTTTTTTTTCTATGAAGAACCAAGAATTTTTAATTTCAAAGTAGTTCATTTTAAAGATATATTATACACCATAATTTTAAAACCAAAAAAGTATGTATATTCATTAATATACGGACGCAAGTCATTGTCATAACAATGAAAAAAAAAACAATGGTTGAAATTTTAAAAAATTAAAATATTTATCCTCAGTGTAGAAAAAAATTGAGAGCCATGTTTATAAAGAAGAAAAATTGTTTAACTCGTAGTAAAATTTTCATATTTCTGAATAAATTATTTTAGTAACTGCTGATGATTGAAAAAAGGGATGTTTGTCAGGTCTCTTGGCCCTTAAAAGGTATGTTTCCCCTTAATGTTTTGATACGAAGAGATTCTTTTATTTGTGTACATGACAGCGATTCATTTATCTGAGTTTAATTTAATTTTCCATTAGTCGATCCAAGTGGAGATGCGGGCAATATATTTATTGAGTGTGCAAACGGCGTATTTTACATTTTTATTTGTACAATAGATGGCGGTACCATCTGCGAATACTGCGAATATTGTGACAATCTTTGGACACATTTTCTCCATAGATTAACGAGCCATAGGATAATTGCATGAAGCTACATGGATCTGTAGCTTCATGGATAATTGAATCCAATAGGGTTAGCAAACAGCAGCTTCAAGAGACTCGTCTACATTTTTGTTTGTACAACAGATGGCGGTATCACTCGCGAATATTGCGCAGGTGTGAATCAATGTGACAATCTTTGGACACATTTTCTCCATAGATTAACGAGCCATAGGATAATTGAATCCAATAGGGTTAGCAAACAGCAGCTTCAAGAGACTCGTCTACATTTTTGTTTGTACAATAGATGGCGGTATCATCCTCGAATATTGCGCAGGTGTGAATCAATGTGACAATCTTTGGACACATTTTCTCCATAGATTAACGAGCCATAGGATAATTGAATCCAATAGGGTTAGCAAACAGCAGCTTCAAGAGACTCGTCTACATTTTTGTTTGTACAATAGATGGCGGTATCATCCGCGAATATTGCGCAGGTGTGAATCAATGTGACAATCTTTGGACACATTTTCTCCATAGATTAACGAGCCATAGGAGAATTGAATCCAATAGGGTTAGCAAACAGTAGCTTCAAGAGACTCGTCTACATTTTTATTTGTACAATAGATGGCGGTATCATCTGCGAATATTGCGCAGGTGTGAATTTTTTGAACAATGTGACAATCTTTGAGCACATTTTCTCCATAGACTAACGAGCCATAGGATAATTGAATCCAGTAGGAATAGCAAACAGCAACTTTAAGAGACTCGTCTGTGCTTTTGACAGTAAATCAATGAGTTTTGTTGAAGCTTGATAAGAACTGAAAACGACATCTGACTTCAAAAGATTTTTTTTTGAGCATCAGTAGGGTAGAAGTGACAGACGATAGGAAGTAGGGTGAAATACGAAATATTATTGTTAGCGTCTAAGAAGCAAGCTTGAAGCATGTTTAATGTTTTCCCAAAACTGCCAGTCTCCGTCGTTACAGAATGGAAGACAAAGAGTGAGAGTGTAAATAAAAAAGTGATTTACGTGTGTCGACAGGTCCGCAGACCAGCTTCTTCGACCTCCGGGTGCAAAACTTCTTCACGTCGTCGAAATAAAGCGAGGACGGACAGTTCTGGGAGAACGGATAAAAGCCGGAGCACATGTAAAACTTCTTGCACGTTTCCGGGTCTGCGTAGAGACCGTCGGGCGTTGGGCACTTGAAATCGACCTCCGCTTGCCGCTTAGTGCGTTTCAATTTTACTAGCGAGCTACAGGAGCCTGAAAAGAATTAGAGACCACTTTTATTACACTGTTCAGATCTGGCGGGTATCAGAAAAAGGGGGGAATTTTCATGAAGGCAAACAACTTTTGGGTGAAATTATACCTGTAAGATTTTGAACCAGTCGGTTTTGAGCTCTTATTGAAAGTTGGCTCTAAAAGGTGAAAAACACCGCCTGGCAAGCAATAAACAAAAATCAAGCAAGCAAATAAACAAGCAAGCAAACAAACAAGACAAGACAAAAAGTTAAACGAGGAATGAAACAGGACGTATTCATTGCTCTTAGATATCGGCTGCAGAGTTCCGGAGCCAACGGTGCCTCAGGGGTCTGGAGATTTGAAATGTCCATAACTTGAGGTTGACCAAAAACAGCGCAGAATATTCCAGCGGCTCATCTGTTAAGCTAAGCGGTCGTGACTAGTGACCGCCAAAAGAGTGTCACGAGTCAAAAGAAAATGCGGGTGTTCAATTCTACAAGTTTAATAAATCATTTACAGAAGAATTTAGAAACATAAATACATAATTAATATAAATTCGATGATAATATTAAGTACCTGAGCATATATCGACACGGCTGTTGGATTGGAAGCACTACGTAAACCTTTCGCCGTGGAAAACCAAAATGGTGCTAACCCTCTTTCAAAATTTTAGATATTTGACCCTAAAATTTGAACCGTCTTTTTTCTCTTTATAGTTTCAAATGCTCGTCTTAGTCCCAACTTCTCTTTTTAACATATGTCGACCGAAACTATATACCGTTACGAAGTTCCCTAGCCTACAGTACAATAAAAGCTGACGATTTTTGACTTCAGTCCAGAGATAACGATCCGTCAACAGGCGTCATTTATGAGGGGTTCTTCGGCGAAATTTTCCCCTCTGTTATAATTCGAAGTTTTAACGAATCAATTTTAATTTAAATTTCAGGATTGATTTCTATAGGTAAATTTCCGTGACATTCATACACACACCCTTGCTTATTACTCGTTTAAGTACAAAGTCAGAAGTTTTGCTTTTGCTTACGACCTTTCCCTCAAGGGGACTCCGAGGTCAATTTTTAATTGTAGTTGCAGGAGCGCGCAGCTTCTTAATAGGCACAAGTGTGGCAACTCGTTTCGAACTCATTAATAGTTCTCTATCAGTCCGAGGAACATGAGGTGTGTTTGTACACGTCATGTTCCTCGGGCAGACAGTCCGAGGAACATGAGGTGGAGGACAGAACTGTGGAGGACAGTCCTCCACAGACAGTCCGAGGGGCCGGAGTTGGGTTGGTGTGGCACGTTCCCAGAGTCCGTTGTGAGAACCTCGGTTCATGGTAACGGAGAGTGCGACTGTGAGTCTCCTGGGGGCAGTGGGATCCCCAGAGGGAGTCACTGTATCACCTTCAAGGCTTCGGTTGTCACCACTTCCAAGTAGCCTCGGCTGGAAACCGGGCCAAGAGTGACAATGGACGTTGGGGCCTCGTCTTTCGCCATAGGGCGTTGGCTCCGTTAGTCCTAAATAAATACGTACCTGTGCTACTCTGTGCGAGGTGGGATTGCATCCCGCTGTACACGGTAGAATCATCAGGTACTACGAAGTCGCATACCGAGAGGTGGAACGACGTATTACATTGAGGTTATCTCTATAGACAATTAACGAATGCGAAGATCATCCAACTCTTAGCTATAAACAGGAAAGATAACAAACAATCCTAGAACTGGAATTTTCTGTGTAAGAAAGTTCTTCTGGAAGTTTCCATGGTCTCCCTCGATGTCCATAGAAGGAAACAAACCTAACGTTCTTTGGTCAGTCGAAGAACTATCAATAATGTCATATAGTACACCCCCCTCTTTTATTTTCTGTCGTGATTGTTTAGAAGCTGTGTATTCCTGCCGTGTCTTTTCCCCCAAGTTTCTTGTTACGTGTCTTTTTAATGTTGTAGTTAATCCTCTTTCCCAACAGGATATACGAACCTGAATCACGAGAGTTTTGCGCTGCGGGGCTCCATCGAAGCCATATCCTCGCTCTTCTGTCCGTTCATAGCTTTTTTTCCTTTTCCTCCGTCAAGATTCCATCTTTTTTTGCTAATTTCCCAGCTTGCACATTCCTCGCATGTCAAAGAAAAAAAAACTCGCTTGCGATATGAAGTCACAGGCGGATTTAACATAACGGCATTTTGTTTTCTTCTTCTTGCGCTTTAAAATGTCGCACCTCAGCGACCTTCTGGTTTAGGAGGAAGTAAACCCGTCGCCGATAACGGTCGTGATGCAAGAACGCGTTTTCTGCAAGGTTTTCCGAGTGGCCTTTCAGACTCGGCTTCTTCGTTATAACAGTAGTGAAATGGCGAAATCTTCGGTTCCGCGGGGATAAAAGGTCAAAGAAGAAGCGGAGAAAGCTGGAGATGACTTTCTCGGGGTTGTAGCGACCGTTGCCAGAATGGGTTGCCAGAATGGGATGCAATGGGATGTATTATTTGAAATTTATATCTCGTCAAGTATGAAAAACTATTCGATCTAGAGTTGTAAAACTCGTATTACCAGTGAGTTCATAACCAGTCATTTACCTCACATCAGCTCAGCTTAGGGCTTTGTGTTCGGCAAACTACCAGGTTGCTAGCAAACTCAAAACCATGGCGAGAAATTTTCTAAATTTGGGTTAAAATCCTATGAATCTATGAAACGTGAACCGTCATTCAAATACATAAAAGCGAACTTAAAAATGTTGTAAGGTATACATAAGATTCGATTCACAAGAATCGAACTTTTGAGTGAATGAATTAAAGAAGCTACTTGAGATATGCTAATTTTGGCATACGAGCTTGGTATAAATACCATGCAGCTTGATTAAAGAGAAGAAGGTTTTGTTAAGCTTGATAGATAAGCGAGTTAAGGAAGCTACGAGGTAAGCAGCTCCAGGTGTTAGCCGGCGCTAGTGCTTAGGGGGCCCAAAGTTTACGTGGCAGAACTGCTGGTTTGACTCTCTAGTTTGTGAGTATTTACAAAGTGCATTTCTATTGAATGCTAATATATATTCCGTTCAAGTAGTACGTATGCTTATTGCTGTAAAAGCAAATTCTATATGTGCAACGAATTCAATAAACATTGTTTCATGTATAAACTGTGTTTGTATCAAATTCATTTAGAGTGCCACTTCAAATTATATACACCCAAGTCTGGGTAGAAGTGAGCTATTCTCTATAATGTCCTTAACCCTGCAGAGAGAGGACTATGGTTATGTTCAGCGTAGCAAACATAATTCAGCTGAGTACTTTTGTGACGTCTCAAATTCAGGGCAAGCTATGCAAGCAATAATCTCTCTCTGAAATTCTGGCTGTGAATCTATACATTCGTAAATCTTTTAAAGGTTATGCCGCAAAATTTTTCATACTCACTCGCTATGGAAAATACTATATACGAGGGCCACACTGAAATGTTTGAGATACGGCTCAATGGTACAAGTTAAACTTACCAATTCTTAGGAGTGTTCAAAGTAGTTCCCTACAAGATCAATGCACTTTTGGAGGCGAATTTTACAAAGAATCCATTTATTTTAGTAGGAGGGTAATCGTCTTCCCGCGTGTTCTTCATCCGGGAGAGAATGGCGACCTCTTCTCACTTCTGTCAACCGTCTGAATACAGTGGCTTGAGAGAGAGCTTCATTTCCATATGCTAATTGTAGTCATTCCCCTCGATTGAGCCCCACTTTCAAATCATAGCTCGATCGTGCTCTCGCATCCACTCCATTTTATCTTTTTTCAAAATTATTCTACGATAGCCAAACTGCAATGGTTGCCACACATTATCGTCTGCGGACATAAAAGAGTTCACATTTAAATATCCGACTTTTTTTTTTCTCGCATATCGTCTGCCCCGTCTCAAAA
Organism: Dolomedes plantarius; assembly: GCA_907164885.2. Taxonomy (NCBI): domain Eukaryota; kingdom Metazoa; phylum Arthropoda; class Arachnida; order Araneae; family Dolomedidae; genus Dolomedes; species Dolomedes plantarius. Next base: position 158,365,821 of record OU015499.1, read on the forward strand.
ATTGGACAGGAGTCCGGTAGTGGGGCGTTAAAGTATTGAAATATATTTAACCAATGACAAACCTCCAAACGATTAACGACGAAATTTTTAACGCTTATGATTGGTTTATTTCCGTCTCGGCGCCATCTTCCCTTTTACGCTTCCGCTACTGGACTCCTATGTGAACAGGCCCTTACCCTACTAGAATTACATAATGGGAAGGAATTCCTTTGTTTCTTTTATTATTTATGGACATAGTAACTGCTTAATATTTTTACATGTTTTTATTAACTCGCTTTCTTGTTTGTTTGTGTGTTCAAATCTTGCAATCGATTTTTAACTAACTTCCCGACTAGCTCGACATTTGAAACTTTTAGAATGGCTCAGAACACGATGACAATGCATTCTTTTGATACTTTTAGCCATATTTAAGCAGTATTGAATTCTTTTTCAGTTAATTATGTTTTGTAGACTGGTTCAGCCATCTATTGGCCGGGACGGGAACGAAAAGTTAAACGCAAGTTAACTTACAATTAACTTAATTTTCTTTCAAGTGGATGGGATAATTCATCAAAAAAATTAAAAAAAAGTATTTATTAATACAAAGAATTGTCAAGTTTATAGGATTCAACAGAAAATTTAAAAACATGGTATATAAGAAGTTCTTTTTATCTTGTAATTATTAGTTTTTACCACATTACATTCGATATAACCTATGTTTAATTCTTTAACGTAATTTAAGATCTTTATTAGCATTAAAGGGCTGCTGTTATCCCTTTCACTAATTCGCTTGTCGCCCTTTTCGAGTTAGTCAAAATTTCCAATAGAAAAAGTAATATAGGAGTATATTATATTTTTAATTCATAAAGTTTTTCTGCTGTACGGCAGACGATCACCAAAGGTTTCCCCGACCGATAGCATGACAGAACAAGACTAAAGGCCCCTTCACATTGTATCCAGAGCTTAGCGTTGCGTTGCGTTACTACGCGTTATGTTGCGTTGAGTTAGGGCTTGTTCACATAGGAGTCCGGTAGCGGAACGTTAAAGGAAAGATGACGTTGAGAGGAAAATAAACCAATCATAGGCGTTAAAAATTTCGTTGCTAATCGTTTGGAGGTTTGCCATTGGTTAAATATATTTCAGTACTTTAACGCCCCACTACCGGACTCCTATGTGAATAGGCCCTTACTCGTATTGAAATATATTTAACCAATGACAAACCTCCAAACGATCAGCCACGAAATTGTTAAAGTCTGTGATTGGTTTAAAATATGTCAATACGAGTAACGCTAACGCTGACGCATTCTATGTAAACAGGCCCTTTCAGTATGACCGTAAGTCTATTTTTTTTAAATTAGTTTATTTTTTCAGTTCTTGCGACCCTTGAAAAAAATTCTATTCATGGGTCAAATATCTGCAACACAATTGGCGAATGGGGAAATCCTGCTGCAAAGCGAGCAAAAAAGCGTAGCTTTTGTACTTTAACGGCTCTATTAACGGAATAAATGCGGACATTTTCACATTTATGCAGCTACAATTATCACCTCTTTTGTTAGGCAAATTTCCTCAAAATCACCTTTTCCGTCCGTTCCAGAGAGAAAACAGATATTCAGACTTACTCTAAAGATCAAACGGGAAAGAAAAAAAAAATTATTTCGCTCTCCATTCATGAATTTTAAGCCATTTTCATTCGCCTGAGAACACGATTTCTTTTCAAGATTGAAATCGCTGACCTCTAAGGGGCAGTTCGCTTTTCTCGGTATTTGTTTGAAGTCACGCCGAATATCGGGAGCATGAGCAAAGGTGCCTGGGTTTAACCTACATACCTGATGCGGTCAGTGATTTTGGGCAAATCTCTAAAACGGAAATGATATATATTCTTCGATTTTACGTTACACAAATGGACTGACTGCTTAGTTAAATTATCACACAAAATGAACCTTACCTTTTGGCGGGATACTGAAATTATCTTGAAAAGTGACTGATGATGGGGGACTGGTTGTAACAATAATGGAATTATATACAACAGAAATACTAAACAATAACCCCAATTACCAATTCGTGCCTAAAAAAAAGTTTTGGTAAATGTAAAGAAGTGGGTGCTGTTTGGCATGGTTTGGCGAAGTTTTCAAATTTCGCCAAAATCACGTTCAAAGACGAAGGTAACGGTAACGAAACGGACAACAAAATGACGTGTATATGCGGAAAATATACACAGTTTAGGGAAATTTAAATAGCATGAAATTTTAAGACTAAATCATAAAGGATATTCTTACCCCATCATTGAAACTAAAGAACAGAATATTGGTTACTTTTCCGTTAGCGGAACGCCATTTGGCGCCAAATGTAAATGTCGCCAAGTCCTCCAGTTAGCGAGGCGCCACGCAAAATTTTACGCTATATCGCGCCAAGGATTTCACCTTTCTCCGCGGACAGTGGCAAACATCGTGACTCGTCATTTTCAGTTTTAATTTTTATTGCCGTAGTTTATTTGTTTTACGTATAAACTGAGATGGATTTTACGATCTGGCAATTGCCGGCTGATGAAGAAGGTGCCACCAAAATGCTTCAAGATAGAGGAACTATTCACAGAGAAAGACTTTGTTCGTATAATCACCAGATGAAATTTAGTGGCAAACATGATTTGAAGGATAACGTATAAAATAATTAATTGTATAAAATAATTGTCCGCGACAAAATATTCTGACATACTACTCCCAGTTCTTACATTTATGATAGTCAACAACTTGGCGACCTTTATATTTGGCGTCAAGTGGCGTCCCACTAATGGAAAAGTACCAAGATTTTATGGATATTGTAATGCAAACGAAGAAACGAGAACAAGCACTCATCATAAAAACTCGTTGAAGGCTCATTTTCGGCTGACAATGATCATCTCTTGGCGTCTATGTCCCCGAAGATAAATCTGTTCAATAAAAACCTGTTATTTATTTATAAGATTGACTGCCGAACACATTGATCGCCTACGTTAATAGGTGTACCCACTTTTTTTACAAGAGCCTAATTGAAGAATTCTCGTAATAATTCCTAATTGAAGAGCCTAGTTGAAGAATTGCCTAATTATTTACAAGAGCCTCATTTCAGTCTGATGCTGGCAAATTTTGAAAACTTTGCCAAAACTCTCCAAGGGGGTCCCACTTCTTTAGATTAACCAAATTTTGGAACAGTTTCGATATAGGTCCCCATTGGTGATATTTTGTATTGGCGACTTTTTTTGTCGCCTAGCCTAACATCGCATCATTAATATCGTATGAATTACATAGAAATTTAATTTTGCAAAATATAAATTAAAAAATAATACAATATAAATTAATAAACAATAAGCAAAATAGCGTAAACTTTGTAGATCTAGAAATTATAGATAAATCTATACGGAAAGGCATGGATAAATAAAATAGAAAATAAAAATAGAAAATAAAAATAGAAAATGCAAGATAGAAAATAAATAAGAAAAAAGCGGTACAATTTGGTTAGAGTCACTCGACTGTGGCTGGGTTGCCGAAACGAATTCTACTATACCAAAACTGTTCCAACGCGGTACGAAGTTGAAAATGGCGTATTCCATCGGGTTACAATTTGGAAAATGGTTTATTTCAGTTTAAAACACACGTGATTGGGGCACAGTTGCCGAAGCGAATTCTGGGATACCAAATGCGCCAAATGTAAAATGTAAAAAGTCGGCAATACAAAATATCGCCAATGGGGTCCTATATTGAACTTCATTTTCCACGAAGGGATATAAAACACCGAAAAATCTTAATACAGCCAAGCTTCTTGAAGTTCAGTAATAGTGAACAATGTTAATTATTCCAACACACTACAACATATCAGAACATCATAAAATTTTTAAGTATTCTTATTACGTTCGGCTACTTCACACAGCAGTAAAAATACAGTTTAAAAGGAGAATTACCCGAAAAGATAACAACAAAAATAAGTACCGTTGCCACTTACAGAAAACTAGTTTATAAACAAATATTTGTGGTTTAATTAAAATAAAAAACTGAAAATTTTTTTCGGCTGCAGTTCATTAAAACTTTGAATACTGGTAGTATTTCAACTATACAAAATGTCCTTCTTATTCTTGTAATTTTTTTAAAAACAAATTTCAACCGAATTAGATTTTAAAATAATAATTATCTGGATTTCCGATCCTTTTGCAAAGCACGGGGATCATCTGTGCTCTTTTAGCTGTCCAAGTAAACATTGGAGGGAAACATTTAAAACCTGTTAAAAATAACTCATTAAGAAAAATAATACATCCTCCTTAGCAGAAGAAAATATCGGAAGAAACACTCTCCAGAATTGCAAGTGTGGTGAATAACCCATTTTTGCTCTTTGTGTGTAAAAAACAGAATTTTTTTCCCAGACATCGAAAACTGCCAATTTCTAATCTATATATATAAAACAGTTCCGTAACTGACTGACTGACATACAACGCACAGACCAAACCGCTAGACCTAAAGGGCTGAAATTTTGCATGGCGATTCTTCTTATAGTGTTATGGGTGCACTAAGAAAGATTTTTGAAAAATTCTTCTTAGATTTTTTTAAATTAAATTTTTAAGCTGATTTTGTAACTTTTTTTAAGTTTGCATTTAAAATAATAATTTGAGGGTTATAAAATTTATATCACGATAATTCCTAAAAATTCCTTTAAAATGAAATATTTTTCGAACCTTTACCTCGATTTTCTGATTTTTGGTGAATTTTTAAATATTCATTTTTAGAATTTAATTTATTAAATGCCGATCACGTGATTTCCTTTTCTGGTACTTTCAATAAATTTATCGTCACGTGCATAACAACAAAATAGACTGAAATAAATATTCTTTTTCTTTCTAATGCAGCAGAAGATTGGATATTATCCAAAAAAAAAATAAATATCCCTTACGATTTTTTTATAAATATATATATATATATATATATATATATATATATATATATATATATATATATATATATATATATATATATATATATATATGTATATATATATATATATATA
>OU015499.1:158375827-158383327 GCA_907164885.2 Dolomedes plantarius
GTAAATATCGCAGTGTTTTGCCTTCAAATGTCCAGATAAATTCGTGGTATTGCCAGAAGTTTTGAGGGAATTAAGGCAAATATTGCGTTTCGCCAATTTATCAGAGGTCTTGCAAAAATATTTCCAAACGGCACTTTTGGGAGGCATCTTACTAAGAATATTAACGTCAACTTATATAAAACCAGAACAAAACTAAAACTTAAATGGCTGCTCTCGTGTATATACCATTTGTAAAACAAAACCCCATGGGAGGTTCTGGAGTGTCAGGAACAGTCCAAGCGTTCTGATTGGTTCTTTGATTGTTGTTTGCCAATTGTCTGTTTGCTAAGGAATCGTTCCCCCTTTTGTATTCGTCCTTTTCAGCATTCAGACTTACATTTACTGAGCGTGAAAATTATGCTACGTGGTAATTTTTTTTAATTATGGTACTTTTTCATTAAAAAAAAAACATCGAGACAACGTGAAACATCGAGCACAAAACATCGATGTTAAAAAAAACATCGGCTTCAATAAATCGATGTTTTGAAAACATCGACATCGATGTCGCATCCCTAAAATGGAGTGGACGCGAAAGCATGATCGAGCTATGCTTTTAAAGTGGGGCTCCATCGAGAAGACTGGGGTCGTCTACAATTAGCGAGTGGGAATGAAGCTCCCTCTGGTGCCACTGTATCCAGATGGTTGACAGAATTAAGAAGAGGTCGACATTCTCTCCTGGATGACGAACATGCTGGAAAATTATGACCTTCCAATTCTGAGAAATGGATGGCATTTAATCTTTGGAAAAATCGCGTGCAAAAGAGCATTGATCTCAGTGGCGTAGCAAAGGGGGGGCAAGGGGGTCTATCATGTCCCGGGCGCCACTCGCAGAGGGGTGCCAATGCAAGATCTATATATTATATTACTATATGTTTTCGAGGTGGATGCCAATATAAGGTCTATATATTATATTACTATATGTTTTTCAGGGGAGGGCCCCAATATAAGGTCTATATATTATATTACTATATGTTTTTCGGGGAGGGCGCCAATATGATGTATATATATTATATTACTATATTATTTTGTGGGAGGCGCCAATATAAGGTCTATATATTATATTTCTATATGTTTTTAGGGGAGGGCACCAACATAAGGTCTATATATTATGTTACTATATGCTTTTCGGGGGGGGAGTGCCAATATAAGGTCTATATATTATGTTATTATATGTTTATCGAGGGCGCCAATATAGGGTCTATATATTATATTACTATATGTTTTTCAGGGGAGGGCCCCAATATAAGGTCTATATATTATATTACTATATGTTTTTCGGGGAGGGCGCCAATATGATGTATATATATTATATTACTATATTATTTTGTGGGGGGCGCCAATATAAGGTCTATATATTATATTTCTATATGTTTTTAGGGGAGGGCACCATCATAAGGTCTATATATTATGTTACTATATGCTTTTCGGGTGGGAGTGCCAATATAAGGCCTATATATTATGTTATATATGTTTATCGAGGGCGCCAATATAGGGTCTATATATTATATTACTATATGTTTTTCAGGGGAGGGCCCCAATATAAGGTCTATATATTATATTACTATATGTTTTTCGGGGAGGGCGCCAATATAATGTATATATATTATATTACTATATTATTTTGTGGGGGGCGCCAATATAAGGTCTATATATTATATTTCTATATGTTTTTAGGGGAGGGCACCAACATAAGGTCTATATATTATGTTACTATATGCTTTTCGGGTGGGAGTGCCAATATAAGGCCTATATATTATGTTATATATGTTTATCGAGGGCGCCAATATAGGGTCTATATATTATATTACTATATGTTTTTCAGGGGGGGGGGCGCCACAAAGGTATCGTGCCCGGGCGCCAGTTATGCTCGCTACGCCACTGATTGATCTTGCAGGGAACTACTTTGAAAACCCTTAAGAGTTGGTACGCTTAACTTGTACCGTTGAGCCGTATCTCAAAAATTCGATTGTGACCCTCTTAAATCAATCACACCTCTCCACCCCAGCCCCTTCTTGGAAAAGACCTATATTTTTTGTTGTTGTTCGAAACTGTTTGACATTTTTGATATTTCAAAATGCTTTTTAGAAGCTGTGGGTTTTCGCCTTGCGCAGTCAAGCAAATTTAAGGAAAAAAATGGAAAATCACGAGTTCGACCACATGTAATAGGATGGTTCTTATACCAATTTAATGATAATATCTCGTATCTAACGCAGCTGACGTTAACATTTTGCGAAAAATTGTTCTTGAAAAGTGGGATCAGGTCCTTGGCTCTGGACAATCTCGCAATAAACGAGTAGAAGAAAAAATTAAGAAAAAATTTCAAAGATTACGAAGAGAATCATGGTTGAGAAATTTCCTCTTTCTTCGTCGGTCAGAAAGCCAAATACAACCAACCAATCAATGGAGAGGACATTCAAATACATAACATCGGAGACAATGGAAGCTTACCTTTTCTCTCTTTTTACATGTGTCAAAGCCTATTTTGACGCAGATGTCCCGCATTGTTTGTTTGCTGTGAACATTGTAATAATATTTTCGATGCCATCCGGAGTTTTATTTGACCTCTGAATAAGGCGAAACGTCGCAACGTCGCAACGTCACTGCCTACGTCAGTTTTCTTCTGCTATAGATGACGTCATTATCGGGTGGCAGAAAACAGAAGCAGTTCCTATGCGTTTGCATGTGTTTTTGGACGATACCTTCATTTTGAGTAAAATAATTTAAGTTTATTTATAAACTTCCTCATATTAGTTGTATGTAACAGGTATTTTAACACTTTTTTTTAATATTTCGCAAGGTTTAAGAGAATATAATCATTCTTTCGTCGAGAATGATTATTATTATGTTGAGATATGTATAGATATCAGGATAAGTTACTTCAGGCCAGCGTCTTGTATCGTGACTCCAGTCTTCCTCTGTCAATAAATACGGTGAATAAACCTTTCCGGGCTGTACCTGAATGTTTAATTTAGTGATATACCTTTGTTTAGATACCGTATCTAAAGACTTTGCGTAATCTGAGAGCATTTTATTCAACAAGCTGTAAGAATGATCATTGAACGCCATGTTAAATTATGCAATTTTTTGCCACTCCTCGCCAAACAAAAAGTAAAATCTGCAAGAGTTGAGATGTGACATGCTGCGAAACATTGCCCTATAGACAAACAAACAACAAAAAGAGACAACAAAAAGAATACGTCACGATACGAGAATTTATTTTCACTTTCTCACGAGATTTTTCTCGGCAGAGTAATCGTCCTATTGGAAAGAAGATTTTATTCTACTTTCTCCAGGAAACCCCCCAAAACTTAATATTGGCACAGATGAGGGTTATCGGTGAGGATATGGACTTAATACACCTGCAAGGAATAGGGGATACGAGACTTAGGGCCTTAGTCGCCGATACGAGAATTTCGCCGTACGAAAATGGCGCCATCGTGACGTAGTTTATTCTTAGGGCCTGTTCACATAGGAGTCCGTTGCGTTGCGTTAAGATGACGTTGAGACGAAAATAAACCAATCATAGCCGTTAAAAATTTCATTGCTAATCGTTTGGAGGCATATGATTGGTTTATTTTCGTCTCAACGTCATCTTTTCCTTAACGCTACGCAACGGACTCCTATGTGAACAGGCCTTTACAGTGGCATCAAAAACATTTCCTTAAAATTTTATCAAATTATATGCATTATTATGTGAAATATCATGATAACGGTAGAGATTTGTGCTAAAAAAAATAATTCTGAGAAAAACGCATTTAAAGTTGTTTGTCACTTCAATTTTGTAGCAGACGATGTTCTTTTAAACAGCTATAACTCTGCTTCTAATTGATTCAGAAGGAAAATCAAAACGGTTTTGAAAAGAGAAATGATTGAGTTACACGATTCTTGCAAAAAAAAAATGAAATTGACCAAAATCTATATATATAAAACGCGTAAGTATGCGGCACAAAATTCGACGATATTTCTACACTCCGAAATGGCAACGGCTGCAACTACCGGCCGTCTGCAATTTAAAGTCGCGTGTGTGCAATGGCGACAGTTGTATGTAGGTTTATCTAGAGTCCGTTCTTTTGATTCTGTCACTAAAGTATCTCCTACTTCTGAAATACTCAACTGTGTATATCAAGAAGTTTTATGAATATCATAGTTGTAATCTACGCTATATTTTAGTACTTGCTGAATTGTTACTCCTTTCTAAAAGTGAAGATATTTTCCCAAAAATTTATTATTTGATATGATTAAGTGGAGATATCTGAATTGTGAACAATAGTACATACAGAGAGGGATTTAATCCACACTATATTTTAGTACTTGCTGAATTTTTACTCCATTTTTAAGTGAAAAAAAATTTTCCCCAACAATTTCTTATTTAATGTAAGTGTAGATATCTGAATTTTGAAAAACTGTACATACAGAGAGGGATGTCGTTTTTAAAATCATTGGTATTGGGTTTCTCAGTCTTATCTTTAACTCTGCTTTGAAGTATTGGAAATTCACATTTTTTTAATCACGATGTTTTAGAATTAACCTTATAGTGAATTTAGCAATAATTATAAACTTTTTGCAATAATTATAAACTCCCACTACACCTAAACAACGGATGTTTATGATGATAGGTAATGGTAGCATTCCTTACTTATGTTACTTTCAGTTGAATTGTTTTTCAAAAGAAAATATAAAGCTAAAAGCGACCATGCTGGTCGCGCAGCGGCTAGTAGTCAAAAAATGACATTTTCAACGTAGGCAGTCAGTCACCTTAACGAACAAATTGAGAAATTAAATTTTAGACAACGTTAGAACTATGCTGATGCATTGAAATGTTCTAGCTAGAGAGGCGCAATTAGCTCGCATTTGACTCTTATCTTCAGGTCAGATGTGACAGGAAACGTTCAGAATACTAATGTAATTAGATGTGCGTGAAGACGCAATTTAATATCGAAAGTGTGCTAAGAATTCTTAAAAAATGATTTTAAAAGAAGTATTTATTAGTTTGGGATTTTTTAATAACCTTTTCGTCATATCCTCAAGCATTTTTCAGATATCTGCGTACGTTCGAAGAACTTTTTTTCAAAAATAGATACCTTAACCTTTAGCTTACGGAACCTATTTTTCCGATTCCTTCTTTAGAACGGGAAATTTAATACCCCCTTTGTAAAAACGGCCATCAAGGGGTTATATATATATATATATATATATATATATATATATATATATATATATATATATATATATATATATATATATATATATTCCCAATGCGGAGGCACTTGTTGTCAAAAATTCGCCTATACTACTCCGCAATTTTACTGCCAATTTTATTGTGGGGGCACCATATAGGCGGACAGCATTACCCCCTATAAAAGGACGACACGAACGGAGGCATTTTTCGTGGCGCGACGCCAGGATTCGATCCGAGCACCCTCAGCACCGAAAACCAGCGCGCTGTACTACTGGGCCGCCACAAGACCATATATATATATATATATATATATATATATATATATATATATATATATCGGACTTGACTTCTACTCCCATACTATTTAATATAAATCCGAACCTCTTTTGTAGCATGATGCAGTCGGTGAACCGGTAGTGACGCTTATCCTCTAAATATTTTCATCAAACAGTGTTATGTCGACACAAAGCCATAAAATAGTCCTATTGATGTTCACAAACATATTTATTAAATTTCTTTAAGAAACTCAGCTCCATCAAACATTAATTAAGAACCCCACCCAATTTAAATCTGAGCGCTTACGGCACACGTCCTTTCCATTCCCTAGTTATCCATGGCTCTGCCGATTTTCTTTGTTTCAACTTTAAAACCACCGCTTAGTGACGCTCATTACTTATGCGTGATGTCATATCGTACATGTTCTTTTGCTAAACTAAGCATTTTCTTAGCGCAAAACTGCAAGGCTATACGTCTACCTAAAATTCTCCTCGGTTCTTCGGAGATTGAATCAAGTCGAACCCATTTATTCTATTTTCACTGCAATACCTTATGCCGCTTATTTGAACTCCCAGACTTTTAAATTGTTAATCCTATATTTTAATAACTAAATCCAGTTTAAGGTCGAGCGATCCCCCCCCCATATTTTATATTCTGACATATATATACATATATATACACTGGTTATCAAAAATTAAGGAAAAGTCACAAACATAGCGATTACTCAAAAAGTTACGCGTAGAATTTAATGAAGATTATACACATTATACAACACATAGGTAGGTATAAAATAGCATAAAAAGAAATCGTCAGACAATTATGGTGTTATAGAAACTAGCATATGTATACAATGAACAAATCGGATGTGTCAGTTTGGTATAGGAAAAGTACCTTTAATATGGCGTATGATCCCCCCGAGAAGCAATACAGCACATAAAGCGATGTATGATGCTGCCAATTATGCGGTCTATGAGTTCGGTAGGAAGTGAGAGCCATTGCTCTTGCAAAGCAGTTGAAAGCGAGGCTAGGGTCCTAGGAGGAGGATTGAGAGCAGCTACACGTCGTCCTAAAGGGTCCCAAACATGCTCGATAGGATTCAGGTCCGGTGATCGAGCTGGCCACTCCATGCGCTGAATTGTTTCCTGCTCAAGATAAGCATCCACGATGCGGGCCCTGTGCGGTCTCGCGTTATCGTCCTGTAGCACGAAAGCATCACCTATTGCCCCGGCATAATTGCGCACGTAAGCATCAAGGATGTCATCTCTATAGGTGTGAGCTTTCACATTTCCACTGGGAAAGACATGGAGGTCTGTGCGTCCACCCAAAGAGATACCACCCCAAACACAGACACTGCCTGATCCGTACGCATCTCTTTCACGTATGTGTGATGGATGAAAACGAGTTCCAGGTTGTCTCCAAATCAAAATACTCCTATTGTCGCTTTGGAGGCTAAATCTGGACTCATCCGCCCTCCATTGATCACGCGTCCAGTGGACATGTTGATGTGTGCCCACTGCAACCGTTCCTGCCTATGGCGTGACGTGAGCGGGATGCAAATGGCTGGTAGCCTCGCAAAAAGACCACCTTCGTGAAATCTTCTACCAACGGTTGACGTTGATACCAACCTCCCGGAGCTTGCTGCTAGGGAGGATCTGGGTTCAGAGGGAGTTGCGCTTCCATTCCTTAGTGCGCATAATGACAAATATCGGTCATCGGCACTCGTCGTAGCGTATGACCGTCCTCATTCAGGTCCAGCGGTTTGGTCTGTGCGTTGTATGTCAGTGAGTCAGTTACGGAACTGTTTTGTATATATATAGATTGTAAATAAATTTATAGTATTTTTAAACCGTAATTTATGATAAATTATGCATATGTCATGGGAGCTGTTTACTCTGGAGCACGTGACGTTTTTGTCTCTCCCAAGAAAGTAGGTCTTTGATGACTGTCGCGCTACGATTCAGGTTTAAAGAGAGAAAAAAAAAACAAAAAAAGAAAGAAAGAAAAGC
>OU015499.1:158390827-158403327 GCA_907164885.2 Dolomedes plantarius
TGTTAAAAAAATTTCATTAATTCGAACTAAATTTTTATCACTTCGGTTAATTCGAACTAAAAATTTGACAAAAAAAATTCTTTTTCCTCGTTTAATAGAAAAAATACACACTGTATTTATTATTTTGTGTGTCAAAATTTCTTTTCTGTGTAAAGAGGCACATGCCTGCATTCCTAGACTATTGCATGTCCGCTAAACGTTAGTAGCTATTGTCCTTATTAGTGCTAAACGGAAAAAGCAATTTTCCTTTATTTGGATCGATTTTCTTAGAATTTCAGAAAAACTAGTCTTTACTACAGATTCTAGGGAGCTGCGTCAGTTATAACTGCAGTGCAGACAAGTTAATGTGGTCTAGTTTTTCTTCCTCATTGTGTGGTGTGAACGTGTAAAAGTTGAGGATGTCTACACGTGGAAAGTACAAAACCCTAACTTTGGAGACAAAGGTGGAAATTTTAAAGAAAGTAAAGAATGGCGAATGTAAAACGAAGTTAGCAGTTGACTATGGAATTTAAAAAAATGCCTTGTCAACTAATTTGAAAAACAAGGAGTCAATTTTAGATTCATCGGAAAAATAAAAATTTGCTAGAGGAAGGAAACGCATGGGAAATGCGTCCCAAGAAGTTCTAGAAAAAGCTCTACTGCTATGGTTCCAGGATGTTAGATCTCGAAATTTTCCGATAAATGGACCCCTAGTGCTGACGAAGGCTGATGAATTGGCAAGTCGAATGGGTATTGAAGATTTTAAATGCAGTGATGGATGGCTTTCTCGATTTAAGTCAAAGCACAATATTTCTTATCAAACTGTATGTGGCCAAAGCTCTGATGTAAACGAAGACGTATGCACTAATTTCGGTAGGAAACTGCCAGGGCTTTTCTCTACTTACCTGCCGAAAGATATTTTTAATGCGGCTATAATGGACAAAGCCATAATGGACTCTATTAAAACTCTGAAAGCATTTATTCAGATGGAACCTTCCTCTGAAAATGAATTGAAATGTTTACTTCAAATCGAGAAGCTGGCTGAACAATGTAGGCATCATAAATAAAACCAAACATCCATTTTACAGTTTTTCCCCAAAGTGTAATTCATATTTTTAATAAAAGTTTACTTTATACTGCAAATCTTCTTCATTTTATGATTAAAGTAAGTCTGTATTGCTTTTTAATATGTTTAACTTTAGATAACATAGTATAATATATTTTCAGGGGTTATACATACTAGGAGATTTTCTTCTTCAGTGATACACATTTAAAGTTATATATTTTCTCTTAACATCGGATAATTCGAACTCTTTTCTGAGAACCTTTGAGTTCGAATTAACGAGCGTCTACTATATATATATATATATATATATATATATATATATATATATGACAAAGTGCTTACATTACGTAACCTTTATCAACTAATTAACGCATAATGTCACTCATTAACAAAAAGCCTGTGAAATAACTAATACTATAAATAACAATTAAGGACTTCTTTTATTAATATTACTTAAAAGTGAATCCAGTCCGCGCCATGTTCCCATTATCTCTCAGCTCACGACACGCGACCTCGGCTAACGGCGAATAACTCTAATCTATACTTTTTTTCTTTTTGGTGCTTATGCAAAGGCGCGGGCATCAGTCAGCGTTCTGTGACCGATGATTCATTCTCATGCTCTTTCGTACATTCGAGAATATGACGCAATCCTCTACGATTCGCTAAAGGCCTCTCATAAACCGAGAGATTGAAAGCGTACTCTGGTGTTAATAAATAGCGAATTTCTCATAGTTAATTACCGTTTTACTTAATTTAAACCCAATTAAATCTAATTAATTATAGTTCACTGTTACGAGTTTAGGGCCAACTTGGCGTGTTGTCGCTAACACGCAATGTTTTGTATTTACGATAAACGAAAACGATAATTTTGCGCGTTCAGCGTCTACCATGGGGTAAATAATTAATCCTACTCTTGGGTCAATAACAGAGGGGTGAATTAGGTTAGAGCTGTGTGGCAACATATGATTACGGTTGTTACGTGAATAAATAAAAAAAAAAAATGGAACCTCAATAAAAATAGGTTGATGCGATTTTTAGGAGAGATTTAGAAAGCGATTCTTAATGAATGATTAAGTGTGATACCAGACACGGCTGACACAAGAAGAAGTGTTGGGAAAGAGATGAAATACAAGGTCGTATGTTATGTTTAAATAATTGATTTAGAAACTAATTTTACTTTCGTATTCCCCCTTGTGTAACGAAGATTTATTTAGGTGTTGGAATTGTTTAGCTTCCAGTGAAGAATCAGTGTTCGCAACTGTCTACATGCCTGATATTTGTATAAAAGTGTACTGAAGTTATCTATATATATATATATATAAATGAATGTTTGTTTGTTTGTTTGTTCGTATTTTATGCGCTGCCGTACCGTTCATCCGATTGCGATGAAACTTGATCAACTTATTGCTTGAACTTGCGCGAAAGTTATAGACAATTTTCATCCTGCTACGACGTTCCATTCCCGAATTATGTTAGAACAAGTTTGCGCGGTATCAACGGATTATTTTTGTTCAAAGCCATTGAAACATTTCATTGTCGCCAATTAAATTATAAAATTTCCTTAAAAATAAATAGACATGAATTAAAAACGTGATTTATTCATATATCGGCGCATGCAAAAAGGAATTTGATATATTATTTTCATATACGTGGCAACGCCAGAATATATCTTATACTCAAATATACTGAAGGACACGTTCACTTAGCTAGAAACACGTGCGTTTAGCCTTGACGCGATGATTTATATAATTGAAGTGACACTGAAACATAGCAGATGATTTAGTTTTGAGAAAGAATTACAATCATGAAATACGTGTATATTATGATTAAGAAAGTCTGAAAGTGGCATTGAAACGTAGCAGACGATTTAGTTTTGAGAAAGAATTCCGAGTATGAAATACGCGTATATACTTTTTCTATAATAATTATCAGATTTGCTGTGTTTTAATATTGAATGTGATCTCAATCCATTCAAACATTATTGATTCTTTTTCTATAATAATAAATCCATTCAAACGTTATTGACTAGCTGTAAATTAATGCTTTAAAATGCCCCAAAAGAGGAGAGCAATTTTTAATCCTGCAGAAGTAAGGGGAAAATGTCAAAGATTGTTGAGAAATGAGCAATGTGATGAAAAAAAAAAACAGATGAGCGCGAAGCCAACAGAATTCGAAATGCAGTTAGACGCGCACAAGAATCTAAAGAAAAAACATTCCCAAGACCTCGAAGGCAACAGAATTCGAACTGTAGTGATCCGAAGCAGTGAGACTGATGAAGAAACTTTTAACGCGTCAAACATACGATTGTCTTCGAGCTTCAACATCGAAAGGAGAGGAAAGCGATGAACAACGACAGCACCGACAACAAACTAATGCTATTTGCGAAAAGAATATTAGCGATAAAAAGAAGCACTTAATGAATGATTAAGTGTGATACCAGACACGGCTGACACAAGAAGAAGTGTTGGGAAAGAGATGAAATACAAGGTCGTATGTTATGTTTAAATAATTGATTTAGAAATACGAACAGACAAAAAAATACGAACAGACAAACAAACAAACATTCATTTATATATATATATATATATAGATAACTTCAGTACACTTTTATACAAATATCAGGCATGTAGACAGTTGCGAACACTGATTCTTCACTGGAAGCTAAACAATTCCAACACCTAAATAAATCTTCGTTACACAAGGGGGAATACGAAAGTAAAATTAGTTTCTAATATTAGCGATATAAAAGAATTTTAGCGAATACTTTAGAACATCATAACATGAGGCTAATCATTGAAAAAAAAATAATAACAGAAACTGAATCCCGTGCGAAGCCGGGTAATACATCTAGCGATTTATATAAAGTCCTGTCATTTAATTACTGGTGATTGGCATATTAATTTTTGAGTTTGCAAAATTACTGAAGCTTAAAATAACCAAAAATATCCACTCATCGCTCGGATTCCGAACATTACGTTCCTAGCATCATTGCCATCATCAATAAAGATGACGTGTGCCACCAAAGGAATGTAGTGGTTATAAATTCATTTTCTCGGTGGCAACGGTGCGTGCAGGTAACACATCCGGAAGACAATGTCTAAAGGTACCGATTGATTTTCTAGACCTTAAAATGCTAAATTCCGTTTAAAATTTCTAACATGCTTATTATTAGATCTTGATTTTTTATTTTTATTTTTTAAATTGAGATTTCTTTCAGGATATTCATTGAAAATAAATTCACAAGGAAGTCAAAAGTCCCGCCATAAACAGTTAAGGATGTCAGAAACGTGAAAATGTCACATTCTGAGTAGATATCGTGATAGTGGCTTCCTTATACGACGAAAGTGCCGAGTGCAGACGATATCTCTCGCGTTTATCTGCATTGCGTGCTTCCAACATTTCGAGATTTTCATTTGCTTGTAATGAATTAGGGCACACATTCTGTTCTTGGGAAGTCGCTCTTTAAACATTTCAGATATACCTTTGACCACCAAAAATCCGTTTATATATACATATATATATATATATATATATATATATATATATATATATATATATATATATATATATATATATATACAGTGGTTCCCAAAAGTATTCGTACACTTACGATTTTCAATGAAATAGGGGTCTTTCCATTAATTAAAATGAATATTTCAGAATGGGTATTTAATAATAAGATCTATAATCTATTCTTAACAAAACTACGTGAAATATTTTGAAAACATAGTAAAACTTTATTTTTAAGAAACCAGAAATCAAAAAGTAACAAAAACTTTATCTCACAAAAGTCATCGTACACTTGTAAAAAAGCTCTACATATTAGTAAATAGTCTAATTTTTCGTTAAATTAATATTTAGTAGGATATCCTTTAGCATCCACAACAGCTTTTAAGCGTCTGGGAATAGATTGCTTTAGTTCTTTTGTAATTTTTGCATCAATGTTCATCCATTCTTCCATCATAATTGTTTTTAGTTCGCTTTTCGTGTGAATGTCGTGTTTTCGTACTCGAACCTCCAGATCTCTCCAAATATGTTCTATTGGGTTTAAATCTGGCGATTGAGGTGGTGTTTTCAAAACTTGTGGACAATTATAGAGACACCAGATGCGAACCTTGAGAGCCGTGTGCTTAGGATCGTTATCTTGATAAAAAACAAAGTTGTTTCCAATACCCAAATTTTGAGATGATAATTTTAAATTTTTTCTTAAAATATTTATAAAAACAGCATGATTCATTATGCCATCAATAAATACCAAATTTCCTAGTCCTGATGCTGACATGCACCCCACACAAGGATACCTCCACCGGCATGCTTAACTGTTTCTACTAAGTTCTTGGGATTAAGTTCCTCATTTTTTTCTTCTCCATACAATTATACGCCCATCAGCACCAAAAATGTTCATCTGCAAATAAGACATTATTCCAATAGGTTTGGGGCTTATTTATCATTGATAGTGCGAAAGGAAGCCTAAACTTTCTGTTTTTCTCACTCACAAAAAAATTTCTATGGGCAGAACGCCCATGTAATCCATCTGTTCTGAGAACTCGTCAAGAAATTTCAGGTGAAATTGAAGTAGAAAATGTTTCATTCAATTCTGCAGAAACTTTTACAGCACTCAAACGTGAATTTTTCACAAATTTTCTAATTATAAATCTCTGATCACGTTTTGTTAACTTTGCTGGACGGCCTTTTCTTACCTTGTTTTCAATCCAATTTTCTTCTTTAAAGCGCTTTTTCACATACTGCACAGTAGAATGGGATAAATTAAGTAATTTAGCAATATTCCGAACTTATTTACCACTGCTAAGATGAAAAATAATAAATTTTCGAATGCTGTTTGTTGTTTCTTTACCACTACGAGCCATTTTTAAATAATAAATAGAATATTACGGAGTAGGCAAGCAAAAATTAAAGCCAAACGATATTTTAAATGCCACCACAATTAAAAAATATAAATAAAGCGCCAGACGATAATTTTAATTATGAATTTATCCGAAAATATTTCAGTGTACGATGACTTTTGTGAGATAAAGTTTTTGTTACTTTTTGATTACTGGTTTCTTAAAAATAAAGTTTTACTATGTTTTCAAAATATTTCATGTAGTTTTGTTCAGAATATATTATAGATCTTATTATTAAATACCCATTCTGAAATATTCATTTTTATTAATGGATGGACCCCTATGTCATTGAAATTCGTAAGTGTACGAACACTTTTGGGAGCCACTGTATATATATATATATATATATATATATATATATATATATATATATATATATATATATATATATATATAAAACAGTTCCGTAACTGACTGATACACCACTTCTTTGCTGAAAGTTATTCTTGGCTTATTTGAAACCCGCTAGCCGGGCTTCCAATTTTCAGACCTCTACTGATGAGTGGCAAAGATTTCTAAACTCCGTAGGAGAGTGGTTCCAGTACGCGTACCAGTACCGGTACGTGGACAACCATCTACCGGTGCGCGAATGATTTCGCAATTTAAAAAAAAATCTATTAAAAATCTCTATTACAAAAAAAGAAAGAAGAAAATAAATGACTATAATAACTAATAATCCATACATTTAATATTTTAGTTTGGAATTTCTTATCCACTGTCTCTGTTGTAATACTTTATTGGGATTTACCTAATCTCAAAAGATGCCTTCTACACCTGAATGTGTTATCTATGACCGCCCCATAAAAATTTGGCACTCGCCTGCGAATAACTGTGTCTATAATTGTGTTTGCGAATTATAACTGTATCTGAGAAATTTCTTGCCAAGCAGTAAAATTTTTAATGCCATTTGCGACCACATATTTATGTGATAAAGGATTTTCTGCAATGACTGGGATGGAAAAAAAATTTAGAGCTTTGCTGGACATTGAATCGGATCTTCGCCTTAAACTGACAAACACTGAGCCCGATATTACTTCATTAGTTAATAATAAACAGGCCTAACTTTCTCACTAATTATATATTTTTTAAAGGGATTATTAAGTTTTATGTATATGTTTAGCAATAAAAGTATATCCCAAGTTACTTGTCTTTATTACAAATGTTCTCCATTCCATTTTATTCCCCATTTCAAAATTTTTGGTTTACCTGTACGTCATCAAATTGTTTACAAAGTACAGGTACGGTACTATAAAAAGGTTGGGAACCCCTGCTGTAGGAATTATGACAAATTGGAATGGCAGCAACAAATGCCGAGGAGGTCGAAAATTCCCCGTTAGACCGACGAGATAAGCGAATAAAATAGCGATTAATATAACGAAAAAGAATGAATGAATAATCCCTACGTTTTACGATGTAAGAGTAGGATCGAGTATCTCATTAAATATAGTATTCTGTTCGTCCGTTTAGATAAAAATGCAATCCCTCGGCCAGAAACTTATCAAAGAAATTAATATAACGATAAAGAATGAATGAATAATCCCTACGTTTTACGATGTAAGAGTAGGATCGAGTATCTCATTAAATATAGTATTCTGTTCGTCTGTTCAGATAAAAATGCAATCTCTCAGCCAGAAACTTATCAAAGAAATTAATATAACGAAAAAGAATGAATGAATAATCCCTACGTTTTACGATGTAAGAGTAGGATCGAGTATCTCATTAAATCTAGTATTCTGTTCGTCCGTTTAGATAAAAATGCAATCCCTCGACCAGAAACTTATCAAAGAAATTAATATAACGATAAAGAATGAATGAATAATCCCTACGTTTTACGATGTAAGAGTAGGATCGAGTATCTCATTAAATCTAGTATTCTGTTCGTCTGTTCAGATAAAAATGCAATCTCTCAGCCAGAAACTTATCAAAGAAATTAATATAACGAAAAAGAATGAATGAATAATCCCTACGTTTTACGATGTAAGAGTAGGATCGAGTATCTCATTAAATCTAGTATTCTGTTCGTCCGTTTAGATAAAAATGCAATCCCTCGACCAGAAACTTATCAAAGAAATTAATATAACGATAAAGAATGAATGAATAATCCCTACGTTTTACGATGTAAGAGTAGGATCGAGTATCTCATTAAATATAGTATTCTGTTCGTCTGTTCAGATAAAAATGCAATCTCTCAGCCAGAAACTTATCAAAGAAATTAATATAACGAAAAAGAATGAATGAATAATCCCTACGTTTTACGATGTAAGAGTAGGATCGAGTATCTCATTAAATATAGTATTCTGTTCGTCTGTTCAGATAAAAATGCAATCTCTCAGCCAGAAACTTATCAAAGAAATTAATATAACGAAAAAGAATGAATGAATAATCCCTACGTTTTACGATGTAAGAGTAGGATCGAGTATCTCATTAAATCTAGTATTCTGTTCGTCCGTTTAGATAAAAATGCAATCCCTCGACCAGAAACTTATCAAAGAAATTAATATAACGATAAAGAATGAATGAATAATCCCTACGTTTTACGATGTAAGAGTAGGATCGAGTATCTCATTAAATCTAGTATTCTGTTCGTCTGTTCAGATAAAAATGCAATCCCTCGGCCAGAAACTTATCAAAGAAATTAATATAACGATAAAGAATGAATGAATAATCCCTACGTTTTACGATGTAAGAGTAGGATCGAGTATCTCATTAAATATAGTATTCTGTTCGTCTGTTCAGATAAAAATGCAATCTCTCAGCCAGAAACTTATCAAAGAAATTAATATAACG
Organism: Dolomedes plantarius; assembly: GCA_907164885.2. Taxonomy (NCBI): domain Eukaryota; kingdom Metazoa; phylum Arthropoda; class Arachnida; order Araneae; family Dolomedidae; genus Dolomedes; species Dolomedes plantarius. The sequence goes on from OU015499.1 coordinate 158,399,564, forward strand.
AAAAAGAATGAATGAATAATCCCTACGTTTTACGATGTAAGAGTAGGATCGAGTATCTCATTAAATCTAGTATTCTGTTCGTCTGTTCAGATAAAAATGCAATCCCTCGGCCAGAAACTTATCAAAGAAATTAATATAACGATAAAGAATGAATGAATAATCCCTACGTTTTACGATGTAAGAGTAGGATCGAGTATCTCATTAAATATAGTATTCTGTTCGTCTGTTCAGATAAAAATGCAATCTCTCAGCCAGAAACTTATCAAAGAAATTAATATAACGAAAAAGAATGAATGAATAATCCCTACGTTTTACGATGTAAGAGTAGGATCGAGTATCTCATTAAATCTAGTATTCTGTTCGTCTGTTCAGATAAAAATGCAATCCCTCGGCCAGAAACTTATCAAAGAAATTAATATAACGATAAAGAATGAATGAATAATCCCTACGTTTTACGATGTAAGAGTAGGATCGAGTATCTCATTAAATATAGTATTCTGTTCGTCTGTTCAGATAAAAATGCAATCTCTCAGCCAGAAACTTATCAAAGAAATTAATATAACGAAAAAGAATGAATGAATAATCCCTACGTTTTACGATGTAAGAGTAGGATCGAGTATCTCATTAAATCTAGTATTCTGTTCGTCTGTTCAGATAAAAATGCAATCCCTCGGCCAGAAACTTATCAAAGAAATTAATATAACGATAAAGAATGAATGAATAATCCCTACGTTTTACGATGTAAGAGTAGGATCGAGTATCTCATTAAATCTAGTATTCTGTTCGTCTGTTCAGATAAAAATGCAATCCCTCGGCCAGAAACTTATCAAAGAAATTAATATAACGATAAAGAATGAATGAATAATCCCTACGTTTTACGATGTAAGAGTAGGATCGAGTATCTCATTAAATATAGTATTCTGTTCGTCTGTTCAGATAAAAATGCAATCCCTCGGCCAGAAACTTATCAAAGAAATTAATATAACGATAAAGAATGAATGAATAATCCCTACGTTTTACGATGTAAGAGTAGGATCGAGTATCTCATTAAATCTAGTATTCTGTTCGTCTGTTCAGATAAAAATGCAATCCCTCGGCCAGAAACTTATCAAAGAAATTAATATAACGATAAAGAATGAATGAATAATCCCTACGTTTTACGATGTAAGAGTAGGATCGAGTATCTCATTAAATATAGTATTCTGTTCGTCTGTTCAGATAAAAATGCAATCTCTCAGCCAGAAACTTATCAAAGAAATTAATATAACGAAAAAGAATGAATGAATAATCCCTACGTTTTACGATGTAAGAGTAGGATCGAGTATCTCATTAAATCTAGTATTCTGTTCGTCCGTTTAGATAAAAATGCAATCCCTCGGCCAGAAACTTATCAAAGAAATTAATATAACGATAAAGAATGAATGAATAATCCCTACGTTTTACGATGTAAGAGTAGGATCGAGTATCTCATTAAATCTAGTATTCTGTTCGTCTGTTCAGATAAAAATGCAATCCCTCGGCAAGAAACTTATCAAAGAAATTAATATAACGATAAAGAATGAATGAATAATCCCTACGTTTTACGATGTAAGAGTAGGATCGAGTATCTCATTAAATATAGTATTCTGTTCGTCTGTTCAGATAAAAATGCAATCTCTCCGCCAGAAACTTATCAAAGAAATTAATATAACGAAAAAGAATGAATGAATAATCCCTACGTTTTACGATGTAAGAGTAGGATCGAGTATCTCATTAAATCTAGTATTCTGTTCGTCCGTTTAGATAAAAATGCAATCCCTCGGCCAGAAACTTATCAAAGAAATTAATATAACGATAAAGAATGAATGAATAATCCCTACGTTTTACGATGTAAGAGTAGGATCGAGTATCTCATTAAATCTAGTATTCTGTTCGCCCGTTTAGATAAAAATGCAATCCCTCGGCCAGAAACTTATCAAAGAAATTAATATAACGATAAAGAATGAATGAATAATCCCTACGTTTTACGATGTAAGAGTAGGATCGAGTATCTCATTAAATCTAGTATTCTGTTCGTCCGTTTAGATAAAAATGCAATCCCTCGGCCAGAAACTTATCAAAGAAATTAATATAACGATAAAGAATGAATGAATAATCCCTACGTTTTACGATGTAAGAGTAGGATCGAGTATCTCATTAAATCTAGTATTCTGTTCGCCCGTTTAGATAAAAATGCAATCCCTCGGCCAGAAACTTATCAAAGAAATTAATATAACGATAAAGAATGAATGAATAATCCCTACGTTTTACGATGTAAGAGTAGGATCGAGTATCTCATTAAATCTAGTACTCTGTTCGTCCGTTTAGATAAAAATGCAATCCCTCGGCCAGAAACTTATCAAAGAAATTAATATAACGATAAAGAATGAATGAATAATCCCTACGTTTTACGATGTAAGAGTAGGATCGAGTATCTCATTAAATCTAGTATTCTGTTCGTCCGTTTAGATAAAAATGCAATCCCTCGGCCAGAAACTTATCAAAGAAATTAATATAACGATAAAGAATGAATGAATAATCCCTACGTTTTACGATGTAAGAGTAGGATCGAGTATCTCATTAAATCTAGTATTCTGTTCGTCCGTTTAGATAAAAATGCAATCCCTCGGCCAGAAACTTATCAAAGAAATTAATATAACGATAAAGAATGAATGAATAATCCCTACGTTTTACGATGTAAGAGTAGGATCGAGTATCTCATTAAATCTAGTATTCTGTTCACCCGTTTAGATAAAAATGCAATCCCTCGGCCAGAAACTTATCAAAGAAATTAATATAACGATAAAGAATGAATGAATAATCCCTACGTTTTACGATGTAAGAGTAGGATCGAGTATCTCATTAAATCTAGTATTCTGTTCGTCCGTTTAGATAAAAATGCAATCCCTCGGCCAGAAACTTATCAAAGAAATTAATATAACGATAAAGAATGAATGAATAATCCCTACGTTTTACGATGTAAGAGTAGTATCGAGTATCTCATTAAATCTAGTATTCTGTTCGTCCGTTTAGATAAAAATGCAATCCCTCGGCCAGAAACTTATCAAAGAAATTAATATAACGATAAAGAATGAATGAATAATCCCTACGTTTTACGATGTAAGAGTAGGATCGAGTATCTCATTAAATCTAGTATTCTGTTCGCCCGTTTAGATAAAAATGCAATCCCTCGGCCAGAAACTTATCAAAGAAATTAATATAACGATAAAGAATGAATGAATAATCCCTACGTTTTACGATGTAAGAGTAGGATCGAGTATCTCATTAAATCTAGTATTCTGTTCGTCCGTTTAGATAAAAATGCAATCCCTCGGCCAGAAACTTATCAAAGAAATTAATATAACGATAAAGAATGAATGAATAATCCTTACGTTTTACGATGTAAGAGTAGGATCGAGTATCTCATTAAATCTAGTATTCTGTTCGTCTGTTTAGATAAAAATGCAATCCCTCGGCCAGAAACTTATCAAAGAAATTAATATCAAAAATGAAAGCCACAAGTTTCATCACAGAGTCGATAGCTGGACTGATTTCCGGAAAAGATTTCTAAACCCTAAAGGGATCGTTTTGACGATCCCTTTAGGGCTGCATACGGCTAACCACGACTGTCGAAAAGACAAAACAGTCGACGGAATAATTTAATAGAATAGAGGTTAACATGAGATTAAATCCCACAATAACTGATAAATTTGTAATCTACGTGCTACAAATTCAGATAAGATTCT
>OU015499.1:158408327-158430827 GCA_907164885.2 Dolomedes plantarius
AATGACGTTACACGAAATTTTTTATATTATTAGACAGATTAAGACGAGAAAAAAAATGTGGTTTCATTGTCGACAGTATCGTAGAAGCAGACGATTTTTACAAAATAAACGATTTTTATCGACTGAATTAATATGACGTCAATGACGTTACACGAAATTGTTTTATATTATTGGACAGATTAAGACGAGGAAAAAAAATGTGATTTCATTCTCGACAGTATCGTAGAAGCAGACGATTTTTACAAAATAAACGATTTTTATCGAGTGAATTAATATGACGTTAATGACGTTACACGAAATTGTTTTATATTATTAGACAGATTAAGAGGAGAAAAAAATGCGATTTCATTGTCGACAGTATCGTAGAAGTAGACGATTTTTACAAAATTAACGATTTTTATCGAGTGAATTAATATAACGTCAATCATGTTACACGAAATTGTTTTATATTATTAGACAGATTAAGACGAGAAAAAAAATGCGATTTCATTGTCGACAGTATCGTAGAAGCAGACGATTTTTACAAAATAAACGATTGTTATAGAGTGAATTAATAGCAAATAATGATTTTAATCTTATAAGTCCAGCAAACGATTTTTACAAGATATGAAATTTAGAAAAAGAGAATTAAAATTGTCTGATTGTTAGATGTTTTTTAATATTAAACTGACGATTTCTTTATAACTACGCGAATCAAATGTTTCGTTAATTTTTATTTGCAGTTAGCATAACGGACGACTTTTGCAAGACAAGGGGTTTAATAATTGAGTTAAATTTATTAACCGTATGATAGATTAAAAAAGTGCGATTTAAAACGGACGGGTAAAAAATTGTTAGTTACTAAAATGTTTTATCTTAACAGATAACTTTTTTTACGAAATATATGACTTCAAATAAGAGAGCTAAAATTTTCTCTTTCTGATCAAAATTTACAAGACTTATTTTACAATGTCAGACATTCACTTCCATGTGATTATTATCCGTCAAAATCAGATACCGAGATCAGACTTAATTCTAAATGCTTACTGCATTTCATGCTTTTTATTAGTTTTATAAGGAATATCGGGATAACTTACCTAAATTAGCCCCAATCAAAATAACCAAAACAGAGTGCAGAGCAATCCTCATATCGTCTGTATCTTGTGATCTCTTCGATTCGTTAACCGCCGCATGGAAGGGAGAGCGATACACACAAAACAGAATGCCGAAAAACCTGATCCGAATTCCCCTGGAGCAAGTTTTCTTTATCCTCCTGACACAGAAATTATTCTCGCTTAAGAAAGTTGTTCGTTTCAAACAATGACGCCTCTTTTTTAATCTTCTTTGAGCATTTGGGGCCGGTAGGTTACAAAGCGTTCGAATAACCTTTTCCAAACGGTTATGGCGGCGGGATGCTGGGTCAATGGTCTATAGAGCCGCATGGACTCATTCATAACAATTGCGGGATTTCTTCTCGGTGGGCGACAGGTGACAATGAAGGGGGGGGGGGAATGCGTGACGGCTTCAGTGTTTTGCTGTTTCGTTCGAATCTGAATTAAGCCTCGTACCCGTGCAGAGATGAAAATTCTTTCTTTTCAAATTCCACCGCCATTTTGAAGGACACAAAGACATTCCACGTGAAACAAGAAGTTAGGTTAAACTGGCAGCTGACAGATAATTTTTATCGGTTAAGAAAAGAATCCATCGACTAATTATACGAGGGTCATACTGAAATGTGTGAGATACGGCTGAATGGTACAACTTGTACCATTCAGCCGTAGTGTGTGTTGTTAAACTTACACACTCTGACACTGCGGCCACACACATCTGCACTGCACAGAATTCTGGGAGGAAACCAGAGATTTATGGGGCAGTTTGCTCTGCAGCGATCCCAGACATTCCCCCGTTTAGAACCCCCCCCCCCAAGGTCCCTCGTGTCTCTTTGATGATCTGTGCAAAAACCGCTCGATCGAGCGATTTTTGCACAGATCATCAAAGAGACACGAGGGACCTTGGGGGGGGGGGTTCAAGACAATCTAGTGTTCCTTCACACATCGCTTGGGGGGAGGAGCGTGACTAATCGACCCCAAAATGTGTCAACAGGTGTCGGGGGGGGTGCGTACAGAATTGTCTGCATGTATGTGGAAGCAGCTTTAGGGATGTTCAAAGTAAATCCCTCCAAGTTCAAGACACTTCTGAAGGCGAATTATGCAAAGATTAAATTCCATCCATTTCGTGGAATAGGAGGGTCATAGCGTGTTCTTCATCCGGCGGAGAGTGTCGACCTCTTCTTACTTCTGTCAACCATCCGAACACATTGGCACGAGATAATAATAAAATAACGAGATAAGACTTCATTCCCATATGCTAATTGTAGTCATTCTTCTCGACTGGGCCCCACTTTGAAATCACAGCTCGCTAATGATCTCGCTTCCACTCCCTTTTCTCTTCTTTCAAAATGTATTCTGCGATAGCTCAACGGCAATGGTTGCCACACATTATCGTCTGCGGACAGAAAAAGAGTTCAAATTTAAATCTCCAAACCATATTTTTATTTATTTTTTTCCCTTATCGTCTGTTCCTCTCTCAAAAATGTCAGCGTGACCCTCGTATTCAGTGCCCGATTATGAACGCTGGGGGCCCCTAGGCAGATGCTATAGTGCCCCCCCTCCCCCTCATCACGAACATTTATAAAAATAAGAACTATCCATGGACTATACTATTATAAGTACTAGGTGCATACACCAAGCGTGTGAGGTAAAGTTGTTTAAAATCAGGATTTTAAAAAAAAAATCGTTTGATTTATACCTTGATTCAAATAACGATTTAAACCTGCATGCGAGTCCTGAATTTTCTATTACAGTGTATGACTCATAAGATGAAGCATTCATAAACATGGTTCACCTCAAACTGAAAACGCCTTTCAATTTGAGTCTAATGTCTCCTACGTCTGATACAACCTGATAGTTTTAAGGCTGCTATGTACTAAGAAAAAAAAATCGTATTTCCCTTTTCCTCTTCTTGCAGACTCTTGGTGAGAAGAGTCCAGTTGACAGTTCGAGAATTCCACCCCCCTTAGGATCGACATTTTGAGGGATTGTAATGGCTCTCTCTCTATAAGGGGGGTTAAGCACTGACCATAAATTTTTTATTTAAAATACATTTTTGTCAACTATTTACAGGTACATAAATGCTGATAATCAAATGAAATTGGTATTGGCAAATAGCCCGAATTTTTCTGCAAAGCGTTACAGGATTCATTTTATAAATTTCGTCCACCGAAGGAATTTATGAGCGTTTAAAACACACTATACCAGATTTTTCAACGAATAATTTAAATTTTAAAATATTAATTGCATTTAAAAAAAAAAACGAAAAATGTATACAAATGTAAAATTTCTTTCTCTATGACGGAGTACAATTTTTTAAAAAAAATATTTGAATCCAAGTGGTCAATCCGTGGACACATTTTCTCCATAGGTTAACATTGAGGTGAGCGAATCCAATGGGGTTAGTACATAGCAGCCTTAACATTTTTTCTAAAGCAGAAAGCAAAATTAAAAAATTTCACTTATTTGGCATCCTTTCTATTTTAGTGTTGGGAAACATCGTTAAAGAGATTTTGCACGTTAAAGAGGACAATTTTGGGATGAGGGGCCCCCTGGGCAAAGTCACAATTTGCCCATGCGATGAAAAGGCCCTGCTCGTATTACGTGTCAAAATTGGTCCTGCGCCATATTAATAAAGGTTTTCGTGTTGTTTCCAAGTGTTTCCGTTATTTTGATAACCAACCGCGTATACAAAGCCGGTACTCACGAATATTAATTCCAATACTCTCGTAGAAATGCACGTGTGTCCAATAGTAGCTCTTTTCTGCGGAAGAAGATGGATGCAAGTCAAAGGGAGAGGGAAACCTGAAGCAATTCCGAAACAGATAAAAGATTTGTCCATAGGGCCAATATCCTTTAACGTGTTCAACATTTCAATTCAAATTTATCTATATACAGTGGCTGACCAAAAGTGTTCGTACACTTACGATTTTCAATGAAATAGGGGTCTATCCATTAATTAAAATGAATATTTCAGAATGGGTATCTAGTAATAAGATCTATAATCTATTCTTAACAAAACTACGTGAAATATTTTGAAATCATAGTAAAACTTTATTTTTAAGAAACCGGTAATCAAAAAGTGACAAAAACTTTATCTCACAAAAGTCATCGTACACTGAAATATTTTCGGATAAATTCATAATTAAAATTATCGTCTGGCGCTTTATTTTCATTTTTGAATCGTGGTGGCATTTAAAATATCGTTTGGCTTTAATTTTTGCTTGCCTACTCCGTAATATTCTATTTATTATTTAAAAATGGCTCGCAGTCGTAAAGAAACAACAAACAGCATTCGAAAATTGATTATTTTTCATCATAGTAGAGGTAAATCAGTTCGGAATATTGCTAAATTACTTAATTTATCCCATTCTACAGTGCAGTATGTGATAAAACGCTTTAAAGAAGAAAATTGGATCGAAAACTAGGTAAGAAAAGGCCGTCCGGCGAAGTTAACAAAACGTGATCAGAGATTTATAATTAGAAAATTTGTGAAAAATTCACGTTTGAGTGAAATTTCGCGATCTCCTTAAGGCTCGGTGCACACGAGCGATCCGGTGTCGTTGTGGCACCGCAGTTGTGATCAAGCAGTACATAGAGTTGAACTAACCGACTCACACGACGCCGCGATCAAGCAGTACATAGAGTTGAACTAACCGACTCACACGACGCCGCGATCAAGCAGTACATAGAGTTGAACTAACCGACTCACACGACGCCGCGATCAAGCAGTACATAGAGTTGAACTAACCGACTCACACGACGCCGCGATCAAGCAGTACATAGAGTTGAACTAACCGACTCACACGACGCCGCGATCAAGCAGTACATAGAGTTGAACTAACCGACTCACACGACGCCGCGATCAAGCAGTACATAGAGTTGAACTAACCGACTCACACGACGCCGCGATCAAGCAGTACATAGAGTTGAACTAACCGACTCACACGACGCCGCGATCAAGCAGTACATAGAGTTGAACTAACCGACTCACACGACGCCGCGATCAAGCAGTACATAGAGTTGAACTAACCGACTCACACGACGCCGCGATCAAGCAGTACATAGAGTTGAACTAACCGACTCACACGACGCCGCGATCAAGCAGTACATAGAGTTGAACTAACCGACTCACACGACGCCGCGATCAAGCAGTACATAGAGTTGAACTAACCGACTCACACGACGCCGCGATCAAGCAGTACATAGAGTTGAACTAACCGACTCACACGACGCCGCGATCAAGCAGTACATAGAGTTGAACTAACCGACTCACACGACGCCGCGATCAAGCAGTACATAGATTTGAACTAACCGACTCACACGCCGCCGCGATCAAGCAGTACATAGAGTTGAACTAACCGACTCACACGACGCCGCGATCAAGCAGTACATAGAGTTGAACTAACCGACTCACACGACGCCGCGATCAAGCAGTACATAGAGTTGAACTAACCGACTCACACGACGCCGCGATCAAGCAGTACATAGAGTTGAACTAACCGACTCACACGACGCCGCGATCAAGCAGTACATAGAGTTGAACTAACCGACTCACACGACGCCGCGATCAAGCAGTACATAGAGTTGAACTAACCGACTCACACGACGCCGCGATCAAGCAGTACATAGAGTTGAACTAACCGACTCACACGACGCCGCGATCAAGCAGTACATAGAGTTGAACTAACCGACTCACACGACGCCGCGATCAAGCAGTACATAGATTTGAACTAACCGACTCACACGACGCCGCGATCAAGCAGTACATAGAGTTGAACTAACCGACTCACACGACGCCGCGATCAAGCAGTACATAGATTTGAACTAACCGACTCACACGACGCCGCGATCAAGCAGTACATAGAGTTGAACTAACCGACTCACACGACGCCGCGATCAAGCAGTACATAGATTTGAACTAACCGACTCACACGCCGCCGCGATCAAGCAGTACATAGAGTTGAACTAACCGACTCACACGACGCCGCGATCAAGCAGTACATAGAGTTGAACTAACCGACTCACACGCCGCCGCGATCAAGCAGTACATAGATTTGAACTAACCGACTCACACGCCGCCGCGATCAAGCAGTACATAGAGTTGAACTAACCGACTCACACGACGCCGCGATCAAGCAGTACATAGATTTGAACTAACCGACTCACACGACGCCGCGATCAAGCAGTACATAGAGTTGAACTAACCGACTCACACGACGCCGCGATCAAGCAGTACATAGAGTTGAACTAACCGACTCACACGACGCCGCGATCAAGCAGTACATAGAGTTGAACTAACCGACTCACACGACGCCGCGATCAAGCAGTACATAGATTTGAACTAACCGACTCACACGACGCCGCGATCAAGCAGTACATAGATTTGAACTAACCGACTCACACGACGCCGCGATCAAGCAGTACATAGAGTTGAACTAACCGACTCACACGACGCCGCGATCAAGCAGTACATAGAGTTGAAGTAACCGACTCACACGACGCCGCGATCAAGCAGTACATAGAGTTGAACTAACCGACTCACACGACGCCGCGATCAAGCAGTAGTTGAACTAACCGACTCACAGACGCCGCGATCAAGCAGTACATAGAGTTGAACTAACCGACTCACACGACGCCGCGATCAAGCAGTACATAGAGTTGAACTAACCGACTCACACGACGCCGCGATCAAGCAGTACATAGATTTGAACTAACCGACTCACACGACGCCGCGATCATGCAGTACATAGAGTTGAACTAACCGACTCACACGACGCCGCGATCAAGCAGTACATAGAGTTGAACTAACCGACTCACACGACGCCGCGATCAAGCAGTACATAGAGTTGAACTAACCGACTCACACGACGCCGCGATCAAGCAGTACATAGAGTTGAACTAACCGACTCACACGTCGCCGCGATCAAGCAGTACATAGAGTTGAACTAACCGACGGCGCCGTCGTCCGTGTGAGTCGGTTAGCCGAAAACTCAAGTTTTCGGCTTTTTGAGCTGCCACTAAGTTTTACAACTGACAACCTTTATATAATTTTCAACCTTTTTAACCTTATTTTTACCCTTCACAACTGACAACCTTTCAGCTGGAGGACTTAATTTACTGGTTTCTTCATACCAGACCTTTGTGTCCAGTATTCTTGAAGCAGACAATTTTTTTTTGTTTTTAAATGCAACGTCCGTTATGAGTATACTGGACCCCATACTTGTCAATCAGTCTTTATTTTATGGTTCGAGTATCAGGTTTTTCTCCTTCTATCAGGTCGACAAGTAGGGAAAGTGAAAACTGGCACCCATCTGCATGCTCTTCAAGATAAGCAAAAATGGCTTCATCAACGGTAGACCACCGCTTGGAGGTCCTTTGGGTGGTGTTTTATACAGCCTCCTTTGGCAAAACAGATGGTATCTCGCGTCGAGTGCTACCAAATCAGTATCCTCTGAAATTGTTTCCTTCCATTCGTCACCTCTTCGTTCAGCTGCTTTCAGTTTGTTTGAGTTCAAGTTCTTCTCAACGGTGATCACAGTATTTCCTTTTTTCTGGCGGTTTTTTTTCTTCTGAGCTTCAATGAATTCTTTCGTTATAACTTTTCCACATAGAAAACACTGCTCTCAGAAGTTGAACTTCTCAGTGCAAGCCCTTGTTGGTCTTGTCACATTTGTGCCTCCACGTTTTAACAGCTGCTTTGATCAACTTAGGATTGTTGTAACGCTTCTGGCACAGTGGCGTAGCGAGCATAACTGGCGCCCGGGGCACGATACCTTTGTGGCGCGCCCCCCCCCTGAAAAACATATAGTAATATAATATATAGACCCTATATTGGCGCCCTCGATAAACATATAATAACATAATATATAGACCTTATATTGGCACTCCCCCCCGAAAAGCATATAGTAACATAATATATAGACCTTATGTTGTGCCCTCCCCTAAAAACATATAGTAATATAATATATAGACCTTATATTGGCGCCCCCCACAAAATAATATAGTAATATAATATATAGACCTTATATTAGGGCCCTCCCCTGAAAAACATATAGTAACATAATATATAGACCTTATGTTGTGCCCTCCACTAAAAACATATAGTAATATAATATATAGACCTTATATTGGCGCCCCCCACAAAATAATATAGTAATATAATATATAGACCTTATATTGGCACTCCCCCCCCGAAAAGCATATAGTAACATAATATATAGACCTTATGTTGTGCCCTCCCCTAAAAACATATAGTAATATAATATATAGACCTTATATTGGCGCCCCCCACAAAATAATATAGTAATATAATATATAGACCTTATATTAGGGCCCTCCCCTGAAAAACTTATAGTAATATAATATATAGACCTTATATTGGCATCCACCTCGAAAACATATAGTAATATAATATATGGATCTTACATTGGCGCCCCTCTGCGAGTGGCGCCCGGGGCATGATAGACCCCCTTGCCCCTCCTTTGCTACGCCACTGTTCTGGCATGCTGTATGTACATAAATCTCAGTCAAACGGTTCAATAAATGTTCATTTTCCCTATTTTTCAATGCGGCACTAGACGCTTGTAGGGTGTCAATTCATTCAACCCTTTCACCAACACTATTCCACCTTCATTTAAACTCTCGCTACATACAAAACGCGTAGAACTAGCGCACGATCCCGGCTTCGACATAGTCAGAATTTCGGATCTCAACGGCACAAATAACTAATTTCAAGTATAGAGAAATATGTCAAGAGATGGCGCTGCAAGCCCATCGTTTGACTTTATTCTCAAATGTTTGGAATTTAGAATTTCGTTTTTCTCTCTTGTTGTTGCTAGAGTGATGAATCAGTTTTAGAATGTAGTTTTCTTTGGAAGGGATTAAGATCCCATAATATGTCTATTCTGTTGAATTTAGTTAATTTTGAGGCTTTCCAGCCTATTATCATCTTCTTGTAAATATGTAAATATATTAAATTCATTAAAAAAACATGCAAAAATGATTTGAACTTTGCACCCCTTTTCGTTTTGAAGTTTCTCACTCTTTAGTTTCGTTTCTAGTAGAACATAGTAGCCATATTTCTTCACAAGTACACGATATTAACGAGTGAATCAACCGCATGCTACCGTTCGGGCCTTTGCTATGAACTGAGCGGAAAGTCGAGGAGGGAGTTTTGACAGTGACGGAAACGGTGTTGGTGGGGGGGGACCCCTTTCTTTTTGTTGACCGCTGATTTACTAGGGGGAAGAGGGAACGCAATAAATTTAACACAGCTCAAGTTACTAGGGTTGTTTTCATGCAGATGTAATAGCGCATATAGATTGATGCAGAGTTCTCTGCCTGCAGACCCCCCCCCCCCCGACTCCTGTCATCACATTAGTCACGGTAATATTAGACACGGTATTTAGAACCACCCCCATTCCCGCCCCCAAGATTTATTTGATCTGGTGTCTCCCCCGACCCCGCTCGACACCATTTGACCCGCTGACCCCCCGCCCTTTCTTTGATGGACCGCCAGAGGAGGCGATCCATGCATAGTACAGAGTACAGAGTGAACATAAATCACTGGATTCCCCAAGGCACAGGCAGAGAACTCTGCACCAATGTATATGCACCATGAGAGGTAGGGTGGTTGGTAAAGGGGTGGACAGGGCCTTTTTATCGCATGGGCAAATCGGGACTTTGCCCAGGGCCCCCTGATTCTAGGGGGCCCCAAAACCCCCTTGGTGTATGCACCTAGTACTTCTAATAGTATGTATAGCCCATGGATAGTTCTTATTTTTATAAATATTCGTAAGGGGGGCCCCCAAATAGCATCTGCCTAGGGGCCCCCAGCTTTGTTAATCGGGCCCTGGGGGTGGAAGAGACAAAACGGGTAGAAAGGTGGTGTTGGGTTGGGGGGGGATTCACATTATGATTATTAGGATTCAGATTAATATGAATTACTATGCATTGAGATTTGGTTTCCGATTCACGTCGATTAGAAAAATAGTGGAATATAGCAAGTGATGATATTATTGTGATGTAAAAAAAATATTATTTTTGTTTTATTCTCAAATGGACACGTGTTAAATTTCTAAAGACAGGCAGACTCAAAGATTCTCAGTACCTGACCTTGACATTAGCGGAAAGGAAAATTCTGCAGCGATTGTTCCCAAACATCGCAAAATGAAATTACATACTTTAATTTATTTATACAAAAAGATAAAATAATTATTATTTGAGAGAACCATTTTAATAATTAACAATATTATTGATTACTACGAAAATATATGGAGAAAGTATAATCAAACCATTGGAAAGAATGCGAAAAAGAAACTACAAGATTCAAAAGAATTTAAATCTTGAAAAATTAACTTAAAACCTTATTGGGATTTTGTGCTGACATCGGTTGATTTAAATACTATTAATATGAAGGGGCAAATTAATTGTAAACATGAAAATTAGCTTAAAATTGTAAAGTTTGGTAAATATGCCAAACTTTGAAAAGCTGTATCTCGGAAACTATTAGGTCTACCGAGCCCGTTTTGGTCTCAAATTGTAGCAAATTTAATCTAGTTTAAAAATGTGTATTACTGTCTTTGCCGAAAACGTGCTCCTTCATGGTCAAAATGGGAAAAAAAACGAAAAAAGTGCGAAAATTTTGCAGTTTTTGGGATATTCAAAAGTGATCCAGGGGGGCTGCCGAGGTCGAAAACTTGGATTTTGTAGCTCAGTCACATCCCATACAAGAAAGAAAAAACGAAACTTACTACCCCCACTTGATGCAACTTAGGCTCCCCTTTTCACGACAAGGTTACTGGACTAACTGTCCCTCTCCTCCTGTAGAGACAAATTTTCTCCACCTCTCTACTGCTATTTTCACATTATGTGGGAATACGATAACCTACAACTGCTGCCATCTATTGACTCATAAAGAAAACTTAATAAATAGTGCATTTTAAAGAACAGCTGTGACTTATTTATCTACAGCTGTGACTCATTTGTTAAAATGTTTTTTGGCTCTCCTGTAAAATTTGCAATTTTTTAGTTCAGAGGTTTTGAAGTTTAAGCGTCTTCCTCTCCAACAGTCAGTGGTTGAGTTGCCCGAGGGACGTTTTAAATAACTGTTGAAAATAAAATCGATCAAAATGAACATTAAAAAAAAAAGAATCCTATATAACAGTGCCAGTGCGACCCACAGGGGGAGGGCGGTAGTCTAAAGTCAATTTATAACACATTGAATTATTTAAATAAGAAAAAGTGTTTTAAACTTTCCATTATTCCATATTTTTAATATTTTTATTTATATTTTTTATATGTTACAAATATACAATATTGTTCAAAAAGGTGTCAACCATTCTTACAAGGATACATTGCTTCCATACGCTTTAACCTATATGTGTGAGACAATTGTTGTCAAACAATGTTGATAAGAGAGCATCATTCTCAAATATTTCCCCAAAAATTGAATCGATATTATCCGAGGTCCAGGCTCACCCTTCATTTATATTTTTTTTCATGGATAATTTAGTTTTATATAAATAAATGAAGTTTATGATTTTCAATGTTTTAATAGCCGACAAGTGCCTCCGCATTATAAAAAAAAATATTTTTTTTTTAAATGTTTTAATAGCAGGCTTATTTTAAAATCCTGATTTTTTAAAATTCTATTTTTTGTTATTTTTTACTTAAATGAAATACAAAAGTTTAATATTAAAATAAGGAGTTTAAGTCACGTGAGGTTTGGCAATAAACAAGTGTAGATGGTAAGAAAAACTTTTTTTAAAAATATTAATATTCTTATTATGCTAAGTAAATATGTACTCAAATTCTGCAGTTCATTGATTTTTGAAATAGTTTCTCGAAATTTGCTTATTTTGTTTTCCTGTTCGCGTGTTAACATTTTCCTAAGTTTTAAAAAAGTTTGCTATAACCAACATATTTTCATTGGGTCGCATGATTTTTATGAAAAGGAAATAGATCGCGGTCAAAAAATGTGTGTGCACCACTGCTATGTACGAAACTTTTTGTTTTAGTTACTTTTATTCCACCAATTTTGATAATAAGACAATTTTAATATTTAAAAGGTGTTACAATGAATAAGGTGTTACAACGGTGTTGCAAAAATGCAAAACGAATTATTCTTTTATGAGGAAAATTGATAAACAAAAAACTAAGTAACCAAAAATTGCAGAATAATTTAACAAATATTCTTTTCTGTAATTGAATGACGAATAATTATCAGAATTGGAAATTTTAAATTTAGTTGCACCATTCAATTTTTGTTAATATTCGAGCATTTTTTTATGAATGTAGTAAAATAATTTAACTGAAATAAAGATGATGTCAATTTATTGCATTTCTGATGATTTTGTCGCTCAATAAGATGGCGATACTAGCCAATTCTTTCTATGTGAAGAGGCAAAAAAAAACTTGCGATGAGAGTACATTTAAGAGATACATTGGTGCCAAGAATTTTCATGTTTAATAAAACATAAATTATAAATTTATGATATCTCATATTAAATAGGCGAAAGAACAGAATGAACTAGCGCGAGTTTTATATTATCAACGAAACTCATGTATACTTTTAATGTTTTTATTACACACAAGATGGCGTTACCATCTAAAATGAAAAGTGCTCACTCATCTACCGGTTGTTGAATGACCGAGAGATTCCTGAGATAACATGTGGGAACTTTTTTTGCTGTTGTTGTCGTTCTTTTCTACATCCAAATTAAGACGCGATATCGAGCTGAAAATATATTCTCACGCATAAATAAAATATATTTCAAACGAAGCAAAGTTTATTACGTATTCATGGATCTGCCTACGTTTAAAAGGCTGTTTTGGTGAGAAATTCCGAATAAATTTATTATTATTTTTTTTAAAATTGCTCTCTTTCAAAGGTCCATTTTAGGATTCTAAATCAGCTTTGCTTTTATTCGTATGATCATTGGACGAGAATGAATGGCTCATTGAATAAACCAAAATCAATATTATAAGATCGGGAGGAGCGTTTTGAAATGCCTTTGCGAGAAAACTTTTAAAAGTTTTCAATGTATTTTAATGAAATTATGTCATAGTGTTTAGCATATTATTAACTATGTTTTGACCTAAAATCTAAGCTATATGTGTTTATTGAATCATTCTACAGGTAGATGCGCTTATAAAAAGATAATTTTTTAATAAAAAAAATTTATGTATCAAGAGTTTCTTTCACTTTTAACGTAGGGTTACGTTCCTCCACGATTATCCTCCGGAAAGCAAAATTTCAGATGTCCTGCGTCGCGAGTTATAATTTTGACAGTCCGCACAACCCAGTCTGTATCGCTTGGGCAAGCAGTAAACAGTTAAACAGAACAGTACCAAAGTGCGTCAAAATTTTGACTGACTGAATGACACACACACACATATATATATATATATATATATATATACTAGTTGAAAACCCGCACTTCGCTACGGAGTATATACAAATTAAATACAAAGGTCAATGTATGCAATTAATGCCAATATATATATATATATATATATATATATATATATATATATATATATTTATTTATAATAAATGCGACAATCAATATATACAATTGATGTAGAAAAAAATATATATATTTATAAAAAAATCGTAAGGAATATTTTTATAGACAAAATAATGTCCAATCGTCTGCCGCATTAGCAAGAAAAAAACGTATTTTTTTTGTCTATTTAGTTGTTATACACGTGACGATAAATTTATTTAAAGTACCAAAAAAAGAAATTCCGTGATCGGCATTTAATAAATTAAATTCTAAAAATGAATCTTTTAAAATTCACCAAAAATCAGGAAATAGAGGTAAAGATTCGAAAAAGATTTCATTTTTAAGGAAATTTTACGCTCTGTCTCGCGATATAAATTTTATAACCCTCAAATTATTATTTTAGATGCAAACTTTAAAAAAAGTTATTAAAACAGCTTAAAAATTTAATTTAAAAAAATCTAAGAAGAATTTTTCAAAAATCTCTCTTAGTGCACCCCTGCACCATAAGAAGAATCGCCTTGCAAAATGTCAGCCCTTTAGGTCCAGAGGTTTGGTCTGTGAGTTGTATGTCAGTCAGTGAGTCGGTTACGGAACTGTTTTATATATATAGATATATAATATAAGAAATACACATCGTCTCATTTTAAATTTAAACTCATTTAGTATTAGGTCTACGATTATATAATTTTAGGCTATAAAAAAAAAAAAAAAAAAACGAGTGTTCTTTTTTTTTTTTTGGGGGGGGGGGAGGGGGCAATTGCCCCTACTGAACACCCCTTGGAGCCACCATTGTAATAGGAATCGATTCGCAAGTTGTCCTTAGATCCAATAAATCGGAGAGTTTTGAAATAAGGCGATTGTATCTGCTTCTTCCGCCTTTAATCTATATATATAAAACAGTTCCGTAACTGACTCACTCACTGACATACAACGCACAGACCAAACTGCTGGAACTAAAGGGCTGAAATGTTGCATGGCGATTCTTCTTATAGTGTAGGGGTGCACTAAGAGAGATTTTTGAAAAATTCTTCTTAGATTTTTTAAATTAAATTTTTAAGCTGTTTTAGTAACTTCTTTTAAAGTCTGCATTTAAAATAATAATTTGAGGGTTATAAAATTTATATCGCGAGAAAGATCCTAAAAATTCCTTCAAAATGAAATGTTTTTCGAATTTTTACCTCGATTTTCTGATTTTTGGTGAATTTTTAAAGATTAATTTTTAGAATTTAATTTATTAAATGCCGATCACGTGATTTCTTTTTCTGGTACTTTCAATAAATTTATCGTCACGTGCAAAAAAAAAAAAAAAATTAGACAAAAAAATATTTTTTTCTTGCTAATGCGGCAGACGATTGGACTTTATTTTGTCTACAAAAATATCCCTTACGATTTTTTTATAAATATGTTTTTTTACATCAATTGTATACATTGATCGTCGTATTTATTATAAATATATATATATTTATTTATTTTTTTTTGGAATTAATTGCATACATTGACCGTTGTATTTAATTTCAATGTACTCCGTAGCGAAGCGCGGGTTTTCAGCTAGTTATAAATATATCTCAATGTTAACAACCTTTTATATCTTGTCATAAAACGCAGAATTGTAATTTTCAATTTGAAAATAAAAAGTTGGTTATTACGAAAGGAATAATGAAGGTCGAAAGAGACGTTGCACTTTGCGCCACGCGCGCCTGCTGGTGTTCGAAAATTGGCGCGCCCGCTGAAAGGATTAAATCACTTTATTACTCAATTATATATTACTATATGTATTTCAGGGGAGGGCACCAATATAAGGTCTATATATTATATTACTATATGTTTTTCAGGGAGGGCGCCAATATAAGGTGTATATATTATATTACTATATGTATTTCAGGGGAGGGCACCAATATAAGGTCTATATATTATATTACTATATGTTTTTCAGGGAGGGCGCCAATATAAGGTCTATATATTATATTACTATATGTATTTCAGGGGAGGGCACCAATATAAGGTCTATATATTATATTACTATATGTATTTCAGGGGAGGGCCCCAATATAAGGTCTATATATTATATTACTATATGTATTTCAGGGGAGGGCACCAATATAAGGTCTATATATTATATTACTATATGTATTTCAGGGGAGGGTGCCAATATAAGGTCTATATATTATATTACTATATGTATTTCAGGGGAGGGCACCAATATAAGGTCTATATATTATATTACTATATGTATTTCAGGGGAGGGCACCAATATAAGGTCTATATATTATATTACTATATGTATTTCAGGGGAGGGCCCCAATATAAGGTCTATATATTATATTACTATATGTTTTTCGGGGAGGGCACCAACATAAGGTCTATATATTATGTTACTATATGCTTTTCGGGGAGGTGTCAATATAAGGTCTATATATTATGTTATTATATGTTTATCGGGGGGCGCCAATATAGGGTCTATATATTATATTACTATATGTTTTTCGGGGGGGGGGGGGGCGCCACAAAGGTATCGTGCCTCGGGCGCCAGTTATGCTCGCTACGCCACTGGCCACGCGTGGGAGATTTTGGAACACGAGGGTCATTGGACCCATGTCTTACGATATCCTCGCGTCCAGCGTACCTAGAGGATTCGGACCTTGGCACAGATTCATCAGCAGGGCATAGCTGGAGGGAAAAGGAATGCGGGATTTCATTCTATTGCCGACAAATTGCCGCCAAACTGAGGACAGCCGAAAGAACCGTCGTCCATCACGAATGGCTGTGCAAAATTGAGAGTGCAAAAAGATGAAAATAGGCATAGACATCGCACACTTATCTTGCTAAGGGGCACGTAACAGGAGCGAAACCTGGATCCGAGGCTCCTACGTACGCTGTTTTCATGTCAATGATGTCCCAATAAGGCGAAACGTCGCAACGTCAGTTTTCGTCTACTATAGATCACGTGATTATCGGGTGGCAGAAAACAGAAGTTGTGAGACAGTTGTTTACAGAAGTCCTATGCGTTTGCATGTGTTTTTGGACGATACCTTCATTTTGATTTAAATAATTTAAGTATATTTATAAAATTCCTCATATTAGTTGTATGTAACAGGTATTTTAGCACTTTTTTTCGATATTTCGCAAGGTTTAAGAGAATGCAATCAATCAATCGTTGAGAATTTTTATTATTATGTTGAGATATGTATAGATATCGGGATAAGTTACTTCAGGCCAGCGTCTTGTATCGCGACTCCAGTCTTCCTCTGTCAATAAATACGGTGAATAAACCTTTCCGGGCTGTACCTGAATGTTTAATTTAGTGATATACCTTTGTTTAGATACCGTATCTAAAGACTTTGCGTAATCTGAGAGCATTTTATTCGACAAGCTGTAAGAATGCTCATTGAACGCCATGTTAAATTATGCAATGTTTTGCCACTCCTCGCCAAACAAGAAGTAAAATCTGCAAGAGTTGAGATGTAACATGCTGCGAGACACTACCCTATTGCAAGCAAATATACACCTCTATTTTGCATGCATTACGCTTTTTTTTCATACCGTGGTGCATTTTCTGTTGTGTAACGTCCATTTAAAGTGGCATAGGAGTTAACAGAAATATACAGCTTCTTATAATCCCTAATACAGTGGAATCTCGATCTATCGTTTTTCAAAGGACCGATTGAACTGAACGATAAATGCTGGAAAACGATAGGTGCGGGAACATAACAAAGCAATATGATCGTCGGGGCTGGGTGAAATAAACGACACATACGGGAAAACGATGATTCGCAGAACGATCGATCGAGATTCCACTGTATAACTTAAAAATGGCAACCAGTTCCAAACTAGTTCTGCACCACAACAAGTAGCATAAGTTGTGATTGTCTTTATGAATAATTTCCCCCAAACTCTTTTATTTAAATAAGGACGATAACTCGGTTCAATTTTCACTCATCACTGTGGACTGTAAAAAATTTCAACAAAGATTCAATTTCGAGTGCCACCATCTTTATTTTCGTCTTTCTCTCGATCACAAACATATCCTTGTACTTATAATTTATATTATAAGTACAAGGATACTTATATTACTTATATAAGTATCTTCTTGTACTTATATTTTCAAACGTAATCTCCGAGGCTACACAATTGTCCCACTGTATCACCAAGCGATTAGTGCACTGCTCGGAGAAGTCCTTTGGGTTGAGATCGGGACCAGCTTCGAGCACTGACCATTACTTCGCTGTCCGAGTTAAAATGGCGACCTGTCAATGCCTTTTTCAGCGGACCAAAGATGCGAAGCCGCATGGCCTTATATCCGAGCTATACAGTGGGTGTCGCAACATTGTCCACCGAAACTTCGCCAACATGCTCTGTGTAAGAGCGGCCACATGTTGCGACGCGCTGTCATGCAGCAAAACCACTTCAGGAACTCGAGGAGTTGCGGTCCTTTCTGGTCGAAAAAAACACACGTCAGCATGACTTTGATACTACTCTGCACCCTCTTGGACTTCTTTAGCGTTGAAGAGCTCTGATGTTTCGACTGTTGACTTCGTCGTTTGTTTTCTGGTTGGAAGTGATGCCACCAAGATTCATCACCTGCAACAAGAAATGCTCGAGAAATTGTACTCAGCACGATATCTGAGAAGATGTTCTAAAGACATACTGTTGCCGGACGATACTCTTGGCTTACCGCCAGCCCATATCACGTGCATCTGCGCGAATACCTAGGGCAGGGGTGGCCAACCCGCGGCATGCGTGCCACAGTGTGGCACGGCGGAATTTTAACAGTGGCACGCGGAGACTTACTGAAAAATTAAGAAATTTGAAAAATAATAATTTGTCGAAATCTGTAAAAACCCTATTCATACGCTTCTGAAAATAACAGCGCAGAAAAGCGGCACTGCTTAACACCAGTACAACTACGCGCTAAGACAGCGGGGTCTTTTCCAAATTTACACGATTTGGCTGTCAGGTATTGTTGTAGGTTTGGACCAACATATGTTTCTGAACAAATATTTTCTATTTTGAACATAATAAAATCAGAATATCGATCAAGATTAACTGATATGCACCTAAAAGACCTAATTTTGTTAGCATCTTCAAGAACTAATCCTAATATAGATGACTTGGTAAAAAAAATTCAAAAGCCACATTAATTAAGTACTGACTGTTTAATAATTATTTAGAATTAAATGTTTCAAGTTATTCATTTTATTTTATACATAACCTAACTGGCTGAACCTTTAAAAATGTTTATTAACAATAAAACCTAAGTTTGTACTTTTGTTTGACTTATTATATTATTTTTTTAAATCTCCAATACTCAGATAAAAAAAAAATGTACTATTTGTGTAAAAATCCAATAATCATCCTATAAATAACATTTTCCACCTTTTTATATTTTTTGTATGTTTGAAAAGTTGGAAGTGGCACGCATAATACTTTTTCTTCAGATAGTGGCACTCTTCCCAAAAAAGGTTGGCCACCCCTGACCTAGGGCAAGTCCATGACCTAGGGCAAGTGGAGATTTAAAAAATGATATAATAAATAAAACAAAAGTACAAACTTTAGTTTTATTGTTAACTAGCGGCCGTCCCGACTTTGTCCGGGTTGAACAATTATCTAAAGTTCAATAATTCAAGTTCGATTTACGCAAATTGTGCATAAAATTGTACATAAATTCAAAAACATAAAGTTTATAAGTTAAATAAAGTTCTGTAATATTATACCAATAAATTTCCAGTTGATAGCCAATAAATTGTAAATTTTTCTACCTTAAATGTAGAATAAAAAGCGTAGTTCCAAATGCAATTTTCTTCAATAAACGCTGTTACGTCTTGGCCCTTTTCGGGGAAAAAGGCCACCCAACCAAAGCCCATCCCTTTGCGAATTCTTCCCGTTTCCAAGAAACGATCGTGGGTGGCTCCTGCAACCCCCCTCCCGCCGGCCAGCTGGCTGAAAAGAGACGCAGAGAGTTTTGGGGAAGCAAGGAGAGAAGTAGCTGGATATTGAGCCTCGAATTTGTCCGTCGAATACGGTGCGGGAATGTGCCGTTGCGGACCGAGTGCCTGAAAAAATTCCTCTCTCGGCTCCCGATTTTACGAGTGGACAGATACATCTCTGTTGAGAGACTTGTAAACGATATTGTGGTTCCTATAGAACCTCTCATATGCAGAGGAGCCTAGACTCTCTGTTTTGTACATAGTGTACAGTTTTTTATTTAATACATGCTCTGTGTCATATAATAGTCTCTCGTGTGTCTTCTTTTTCCACCGAGGACGTTACAGCGCTTAAACGTTGCCAATTTCAAAAATCCTTTTTGTATTTATCAATACCTCATCCACTTGAATCTTTAAAATTTTAAATGTTTTACTGATAATAAATGAAAATGTAGTTTGATGTGTTGCTATGGTTACTTGACTATGGTCGACAAAGAAACTTCAA
Source organism: Dolomedes plantarius (assembly GCA_907164885.2). NCBI lineage: Eukaryota > Metazoa > Arthropoda > Arachnida > Araneae > Dolomedidae > Dolomedes > Dolomedes plantarius. The sequence continues at coordinate 158,428,354 of OU015499.1, forward strand.
ATGTTAAATGTTTTACTGATAATAAATGAAAATATCGTTTGATGTGTTGCTATGATAATTTGACTATGGTTGACAAAGGAAAAGTTGTAATGGTTAAGCATCAGCTCGACATTTAGGCCCCTAACTTCCTTTCTACTGATCAGATATACATAATATATAGCCTACTAGCATTATTGCCCAGGTAGATATATAGATATAAAATTTTTCATGCATTCCATCAAAAAAATACTGGGCTGCGTCTGATTATACGTCTGATTTTATTAAGAATTAATCACTCAGTGTTGGGCACGTTTGGATTGAATAAGTTAACTGTTTAATTATATTCGTTAGATACTGTTTAATTATATTTAATTAGATTTGTTTGATCCACTGTTTAATTAGAAGTAAGTTTTGTAATTTACATTTGCCTTTATTTTTTATTTTCCCCTTAAACCTGCACTATTTTGGATGACTCTTATGCTTCAGTCTCTATGCTGCAGTGTCAAGAGAAGCCGCAATAAGGGGGGAAAATGAAAAATAGTTTGAGATGCCGTTTCTCCCTCCTTTGTCGTTCGATTGCGCTTAAATGTTAATCATCTTTCAGCTTCCAGCCTTGCATTTCTTTCTTCCTGAGATTCTTCGTTCGATCATCTTCCAGCCTTGCATTTCTTTCCTCCTGGGATTCTTGAGATATCGCAACAGCATGAGCTATGCGATCAGCTTCCAGCCTTGCATTTCTTTCCTCCTGGGATTCTTGAGATATCGCAACAGCATGAGCTATGCGATCAGCTTCCAGCCTACGAAATCTGTGTTCTTCAGATTCCACATTCCGAGAAGCTTGTTGATAGGCCGATAATCTTCTATTCCTTGGGGAATTTTTTTCCCACCAAATCTAGCCCTTTTTTTTGGGTGGCATTTTATTTTTTCAATGTATATATAGCAGTATATATAACATCAAGTTATACGTACACAAATGTATATCTATGTATATATAGCAGTACATATAACATTTAGATATACATACACAAATGTATATCTAAGTGTTATACAGATAAAATTAAAAAGCGTATGAAAATTAAGCATATGAAAAGTATGAATACTAAAAGCGTATGAAAATTAAGCATATGAAAAGCAAAAATACATAAATCAAAAAAGAATGCAAGAAAAAAATACAAATCTATAAAGATTCCAAACGGATTATTGCTTCTTTTAGGAAACAGCAAAACAATGTTTTAGATTCCAACTTGTGTAACTACTGCCACTCGCTACTACTGTCGTCTGATGAGCAAAAAAAAAATTAAATAATTCAATATTATTCTGATTTTTCACGCTAGTGGAAAAAATGCCACGCCCACTTTAGAGTCACTTGAAATAATTAAACACACACAAATATATAAATTACACAAAAGGTTTTTTTTAAAATTCTGTAATGTGTCTAAATCTCCACTATGGAAATATATCGGAGAATTCCATCATTTTAATAAGAAATTTCTAAAATGAAAATAGCAACAAATAACGTCTGTTTATAATCTGAAGACGATGTTAATTTCACTGAAATGTTTTAAAATATAAATTTTAGATAAGAAATATTTAACGCATTTACTACGCATTACATCGTTTCAATAAGAAATGTCTGAAATGAAAATGGAAACAGAGAACGTTTGTTTACAAAATAACGCGGCGAAAACAAACGACGATCGTTAATCGAAATGTCTTAAAGTATAAATTTTAAAGTATAAAGTCTCACTTAAAAGATTATTATTTTCATTTATTATTCTGGTTTAATATATAACTTGAAAGTTTTTGATTTTATATATTTTTATCTTTTCGCTCGCTGTTTGCCAGCTAACCCTAACGCGGACGCCATATTCAGAGGGGTGATTCCACAAAGTGTAACAGCTTACATTTAGTTTCAAAATTGTTGGTTTTTTATTAATTAAAAATTAACGGTAATTAATTTCGATTTTTGAAGTTCTTCAGACCCTCGGCTGTTTTTAAAGACGCCTGTATGTAAAATTTCACGATCGTTGCTCCTAAACTGTGGATTTCTATACAATTACAGAGAGACAAACATTCATTTTTATATATTAGATGCCCATCTGGAATAATGTACCTTTCAAATAGTGAAAGAATTTTTCAAATAGGTGCAGTGGTTCCGGAGATTACCCTCCACGTACAAATTCCCCTCTCTCTTTATATATTATACTAGCGGCCCGTCCCGACTTCGTCCGGGTTGAACAATTATCTATCTTAAGTAGATATTACGTAGGTCTAATTTATTTTAAAACTTCATGGTATACCTAATTTTTCGTTTTTCTGAGGTTTTAAAATAAATTGATTCTCCGCATTTCCTGACCTAGAGAGACCAACATATAATTATTCATGTGTAAAGCAATCTTCTCTTAAGTCAAGTCCAATATATTTGTATGTTTGACCTTGGGATTTGTTGATGGTGATGGCGAAAGAAATTTTTATTATAAACTGTAACGTCAGGC
>OU015499.1:158435827-158535827 GCA_907164885.2 Dolomedes plantarius
CAGCCGCTGGCTTCGCTACGTACAGCTGGCTGTAGTACAGTAAAAAAAGCTTCCGCTGGCTGTAGAGGTCAGTAGAACAAAGCTTATCCCACAAAAAATCAAATAATATTATCCGATCCGAATGTAAGAAATCATGGACTAGTGCGTCATTTACAACCCCTTCTGTACCCCCTTAGTCTCTATTGCGAAAATCTACATATAACAATATCCAAAATCCTTCCCTGATATTTAGAAACGACATCTTTAGCCAACATAGCAATAAACGGCTAACTGAAAAGCATTGAACAAACACTATCAAAGGCGCATTCAGATGGAATTGTAGGGGTAACCAGAAAAGGGGACACATCATAACAGGAAGTAAATAATCGCCAAGTTGGCGGCAGCCCCAAATTCTTCCGATTAACCACATGGTTTTATGAACTCGCTTTCTTGTTTGTGTGTTTGTCCAGTACAAATCTTGTAATTGTTTTTTAACTAACTTCCCGACTAGCTAGACATTTGAAACTTTTAGAATAGCTCAGAACACGATGACAATGCATTTTTTAAATACTTTTAGCCATCTTTAAGGAGATTTGAATTCATTTTCAGTTAATTTTGTTGTTTGAAAATTTCTTATAATTGCCCTCTTTATTATGCACTAGCGGCCCGTCCCGACTTTGTCCGGGTTGAACAAAATATTATACCAATAAATTTCCAGTTGATAGCCAATAAATTGTAAATCTTTTTTTACCTTAATAATAACCTAAATAATACCTTAAATTAATTTTATGTTAGTTAATAATTAAAATCAATTTTTTAAAAGAAAAAGGCGTGCGGGACAACAGCTAGATTCGAACCGCTAACGTCAGAACAGAAGCCCAACGCGATAGCACCACGATAAGGATCGTTGAAGACTTCGGAACAAAAAGCGGTAGAAGACAGTAGCGGAAACAATGGAGATTGTTAGGATTAAGCCCCTAACTATATTTCTACTGATTAGATATCCATAATATATAGCCTATGTCCATCTGGAATACTGTACCTTTCAAACAGTGAAAGAATTTTTCAAATAGGAACAGTGGTTCTGGAGATTACCCTCCAAGTACAAAATCGCTCTCTCTTTATATATAAGTATAGATTTGATCATTTTCTTTCAAATTGATGGGATAATTCATCAAAAACATTTTTAAAAAGTATTTATTAATACATAGAATTCTCAAGTTTATATGATTCAACAGAAAATTTAAAAACGTGGTACATAAAATATTCTTTTTATCTTGTTACCATGTTTTTATTAACTTGCTTTCTTGTGTGTTTGTTTGTGTGTGTGTTCGTCTAGTACAAATCTTGCAATCGATTTTTGACTAACTTCCCAACTAGATAGACATTTGAAACTTTTAGAATAGCTTAGAACACGATGACAATGAATTTTTTTTAATACTTTTAGCCATCTTTAAGCAGAATTAAATTTATTTTAAGTTATTTTCAGTTAATTTTGTTTTGTAGACTGATGCAGCCATCTATTGGCCGGAAAGGGAACAAGTCAAACGCAACAAGTCAAACAAGTCAAATGCAAGTTAACTTCCAATTAACTTCATTTTCTTTCAAGTCGATGGGATAATTCATCGAAAAATTTTTTAAACAAGTGTTCATTAATACATAGAATTGTCAAGTTTATAGGATTCAACAGAAAATTTAAAATCATGGTACAGTGGAATCTCGATCGATCGTTTTCGGATCCATCGTTTTTCCGTATGTGTCGTTCATTTTATCCAGTACCAACGATCCAATTGCTTTGTTATGTTTCCGCACCTATCGTTTTCCCCCATTTATCGTTCATTTCAGTCGGTCCCTTGAAAAAAGATAGATCGAGATTCTACTGTATATATATATATATATATATATATATATATATATATAATATATATATATATATACATAATATATATACATAATATATATATATATATGTATATATATGTGTATATATATATATATATATATATATATATATATAATATATATATATATACATAATATATATACATAATATATATATATACTAGCTGTACCCGTCCCGGCGTTGCTCGGGTAATGTAATTACCAATTTTTTAGTAGCCTTAACCCTTTGTTAATGGGCGTCGCTGTCATCCTTTTCCTCACCACGATACATTATTTTACCCATATAACTTTAATCCTTTCTGGCACATTTTGGCAAAATTTTTGACATAGGATTACTAATCGAATATCACTGCAATAGTAATCGATTTCCTTGAAAGCGAATATATCACATCCTCCACATGCTGAAATTCTTTGAAATCTTCATAGATTTTTTCCACAAATGCACCACAAATTATATGATATTAACTAAGTGCTGGCCAAAAAAATTACGGCATTACTAAATGTGATTTTTTAATCGATTATCACTGCAATAGTAATCGATTTCCTTTAACCACCGAATCCCTCATAGAAAACAAACGCCCCAACACATCACGTGCATCACGTCGAAAAACTCGTTTTTCTCCTATTTTACCTTCGTCCGGAAATGAAGAACGAAATCTCCAAAATGAGATTTCTCGCAAGAGTTTCCGAATCATAAAATAAATTATTAAAAAATAACTACAATTTGTAAATTAATTTTGGTTCTGGCTTTCGAAACTGTGATGTCTAGGGTCTCTGAGATAAAAATTTCGTAAAAATGTAGCGACATTTACGTATCGATTCGACAATTTGGAAAAAAGGGTCACGGACAAAATCGCGTTTTTTTCCGAAAAACGGGTGCGTACAGGCGATCGAAAAAAAATCACAATTAATCGATAAATTAAGACAGACAATTTTAATTGTGATTTCCGTATAGTGTCATCTTTCCCGTATAGGCTCGTCCGAAAAAAAAAAATTCTTGGACGGATACGTTAGGATTTACGGGGCTTTTACTCGTCCGGGAGCTCCAAATCGCGACAAAATATTTAATTACGGAAAATCTAATTAAAAAATCGAAAAAAGGGCTTCGAGGTGCATAATGAGACCTCGGGAGGCATCTTCGTGTCGAATCTCAAGACTGTCCGACCTACCGTCTTTGCGCTGCGCCGCGAGCAGACAAAAACTCGGTCACACACACACAGACTTTGCCTTTTATATATAAAGATGTATATATATGTGTATATATATATATATATATATATATATATATATATATATAATATATATATATATATACATAATATATATATATATATATATATATATATATATATATATAGTATATACATATATATACATAATATATATATATATGTGTGTGCGTGTGTATGTATATGTGTGTATATATATATATATATATATATATATATATATATATATATATATATATATATATATATATATATATATATATATATATATATATATATATACAGTGGAATCTCGATCGATCGTTTTCGGATCCATCGTTTTTCCGTATGTGTCGTTCATTTTATCCAGTCCCAACGATCCTATTGCTTTATTATGTTTCCGCATCTATCGTTTTCCCGCATTTATCGTTCATTCCAGTCGGTCCCTTGAAAAACGATAGATCGAGATTCCACTGTATATAAAAAGTCTTTTTATCTTGTAAATTTTGTTTACAGTTTTAGACACCGAAACAATTGAATATATTTTCCATTCATGAGATAAATACGGAAACAAATAAATCCAAACAATGGGAAAAATTTTAACTCTTTATAATTGTCACGATCGTTTTGCCGCAACAGAGTAAGTGGACGAACGTTCTAATTTTTGGCCATTCTCTGATAAAACTTCAAACCTGAAGGTTGTTTTAAGAGAGCTATTTTAAGTGTTTTAAGATTTGTGATTGAATTATTTTGAAAACTTAAAAAAAACAAAAAAAACTGCGGAATGAGTTTGAACTGCTGCGCCTCGAAATGCCTGTAAGTACAACTAACACCTTTCCTTAACATTTTTTTTTTCCAGATTTTAACAGCTAGAAAATGGGTTTGCTTGTGACTACGGATGCGCGTACAGAAAGATAATTAATTCTGTACCCTGTAGTAACACAGTTTGAAAGACTCAAAACAGGCTCCTAACGATATTTAGGGTACAGATGTGTTAGACGCACCTTTTTCAATTTGGCGATTTTTTTTATGTTTGGCGATTTTTTTTATATATGAACATAAATGAATATTTTGAATGAATATTTAGTAATAAATGAATATTTTGATTAGAAATTAAGGAAAGATTTAATTTTTCTCTCTCAAAAATTTATTGCTACTATTCCAATTTATGATTATTGCTACTATTCCAGTATTTGGCGTCAAAAAAATTTTGTCGCCAAATTGTCGCCAAGGGAGGTGCGTGTAATACATCTGTTCCATATTTAGATACGAGTACAATCAAAAAAATTAAGAAGACAAGGGACTTACAAACTCGATTTTTTTTTTCAATTTTTCACTCTATATACTAAATGACAATAATTAATTTTCTTTTTTTACTTCATTGAAAACCCTAAGGCCGTCTGCAGGAACAGATGTATTACACGCACCTCCCTTGGCGACAATTTTGCGACAAAATTTTTTTGACGCCAAATACTGGAATAGTAGCAATAATCATAAATTGGAATAGTAGCAATAAATTTTTGAGAGAGAAAAAATTAAATCTTTCCTTAATTTCTAATCAAAATATTCATTTATTACTAAATATTCATTCAAAATATTCATTTATTTTCATATATAAAAAAACGCCAAACATAAAAAAAATCGCCAAATTGAAAAAGGTGCGTCTAACACATCTGTACCCCGTCGGCACACGGAGGAACTCAAAAGAAACTGGTAACCGACTCCAGTCACAAACCTACCGTGATGAGTCGTAACCTATGTAATTGAATGGAGCCACGCACACGGCGCAACTGGTTACAAACTCGTCACGAGTTTGTAACCAGTTGCGCCGTGTGCGTGGCTCCATTCAATTACATAGGTTACGACTCATCACGGTAGGTTTGTGACTGGAGTCGGTTACCAGTTTCTTTTGAGTTCCTCCGCGTGCAGACGGCCTTAGAATTCAAAATAACGATTTTTTTGCAGAACAATGACTGTTTTTCAAATTTTTTTTTTCAAAAATGCTAACGTTTTTCAAAATGCTCTATGCGCATTCTATAATAATTAAAGCGTTTAAATTTTTTATTATAAGTTTACCATATGTATATAAATATAAATGTGCATTTAATTTTTTTTTTTCTAGGAATCTAAAGTCTTAAATATTTCTTTTTTTATTTATTCTACCTGCTATTTTTTTTATGTTTTTACTTTATTTTATGGTCTGTAAATTTATGGTCTTGGACCTAGGATCCGCCCTCGTTATGGACTCATCGGCGTGCCATGAGAGATAGGTCCGAGGTAGCCTCGTGTTAGCTCGTTGGTCCAGCAACTGGGGGTGGTCGTTGCCGATCCCGACGACTCCACTCGATACCTTCTTGTCTACACTGGATGGGGGCACGTTAAGTCTGTAGGCCGGAAAGTCCTCCCATGGAGTCAGGAAGGGTGGGAGAAGGTAAGAGCCGTCAAGATGTCGCCCCTGGTTTCATCGGTTTAAATTGGGGTGACAGACTATTCACCTGCAGGGATTTCATCCGGGAAGGCCTTAGTTCCTACGTTCCCTGTGTGGTGGGTTGCAAACGGGAAGGCATAAACGATAAAACTCATCGGTTGCCGAGGATTCATAGCCATTGCCGAGGTGCCCATGGCAAGGGCGAAACCCAGGTCCTGTGTGCTGGATATGTCCGTTTTTGGTTCATTCTCTTAGGCGCGCCTTATGCATTTTACCATCTGGTTTCGAAAGTAATGAGGAAAAAAGCAAATTAAAGGTGTTCTTTACGGGGGTGTAAATAAAGCGTCCGGAAAATGTGGAGGGTGTGTCATCAATGGATGGGATGGGGTCAGGTCGTTTTGAAGCAGACGACATTAGTTCATAGAGATATGTGCTTCATTTAGTGTATAATGGTGGAAGGAGAACAGACAAACAGACATCATTTTGTTTTTCATTATTGAGGTATTGAACATTAAGTCTCCCGTCGTTAGATTCATTCATTAATATTTAGAGAATCTCGTTGTCTGACGTTCTTCATTTTTTTATCCCTCTTCAGATTCGGGCGCCGTGCAGTTTCCGAAAGAAAAAGAGCGAGAGATAATCTAAGAAGACATCACAAATTTGAACTGTAAGTACTCAATTTCGTCGAGTATTTTGGCAACAGGTACACAAGATCACAGATTTCCTTTTCAAACAATCTTATTTTACACACAAAAACGTGTTCGCTCTTATTACTTTGATCTCAGGTAATGCTATTAAAAGGACATCGTCTAAAGCAGGGGTTCCTAAGGGCCTGTTCACATAGGAGTCCGTTGCGTTGCGTTACGGAAAAGATGACGTTGAGACGAAAATAAACCAATCATAGGCGTTAAAAATTTCATTGCTAATCGTTTGGAGGCATATGATTGGTTTATTTTCGTCTCAACGTCATCTTTTCCTTAACGCAACGCAACGGACTCCTATGTGAACAGGCCCTAACTGGTGGCTCTTCACAACCCGAGAAGGGGTCATACCCCAGTCAAAATAGACCCGATTTTGACGAATGGCTAAAAAAAATATGAAAGTTTTGAAAATTGGTGGAGATGTTTGTTTAGGCATGCTAATGAACATACTAAAAGTCCCCACCGATCAGACTTGAGCTTTCGCCGCCATCTTGGAAAATGTGTACACTTTTTTGGTTTTTTGGAAATAACTTAAAAAATATTGATTTTATAAAAAATAATTAAATACAAAAATTAAAGAGCATTAAATTATGAACAAAAATCATTCATAACATTTTTTTATATGTCTAACAGGAACAAACATAATTGACTTTGAAAAGAGCGCACTATCACACCTAGGACGCGCAAGCGCGGTTCGCCATCGCGGTGGGGGGAAATACCCGCGCATGTGCATACCATAATTAGCCAAATTAGTTTTACACTAAATGGGAAGGTTTTTTGTATTTTTTCAAATAACTAGGGAAATATTAACTTTACGTAAAAAAAGTTTATTTCAAAAATTAAAAAGCATTAAATTATGTACAAAAACGATTTTATACATTTTTGTCGTAAACCTAACAGGAACGAAGATATTGACTATAAAATGCGCGTTGATAATGGAGGTAGCTTCTACAAAAAAACATATATTATATTTTTTTATAAGTCTAACTTGAATATAGACTTTGGAAAGAGCGCATTATCACACCAGGGACGCGCATGCGTGGGTGCCCATCGCGATGGCTGGAAGACACGTGCATGTGCATACCGTAAGGCGCCAAATCGGTCTTACCCTAGTATTTTCCTAGCCAGTTAATAGTTAGTCACCGTTCTGTGTGCGTCTGTGAACAATGGCTGATAGGGAACTATGTTTTATAAGTAAAAAATTAATGTCAAATGATGATTTCGTGAATGTAGGAGAAAAGGGGATCGACGCTTTAAAGAGTGCTAGTGTCCAAAGAAAAGACAATAAGCATGAATAGTTGGAACATTTAGAATCTGTTTCGGTTCATTCGTTGTGTCGGAGAAATTAAACCAGACCAGGAAATATAAAAGTTGATTTAAAAATAAATGCAGAAATCGCGTCAACATCCCAAAGTGAAGAGCGCGCGGTCAGTTTACGATCTTTTTTACCTCAGTTCGATTTTCGAACAAAATGTTTCTTTTGTATGGCAGTGATAGACGAAGAATTCAAAGCAAGACAAAAGAAAAAACCAACTGACAGACGAAGAACTAAATACGAAGTTAGGAGTCTCGAAATGAAACACAAAGTTCTTGAAGCTGCAGAGAATAGACATGACCAGTGGGGAGAGGAAGTTCAGTGTCGTATAATAAACGTTGCTGATTTAGTTGCAGCTGATGCGATTTATCACCAAGATTACTTCATGACTTTTTTTCTACACACTGCACCAATCAGAAAGAGAGGGCGGCTTGAGTCGGATTACGCCTCAGCAGCTGTAGACGAAATATCCTTCTTCCTTGATAATAATGACGACTGTCAATTCTCACTACCTGAAGTCAAATCTCAAATTACAGGGCTAGTTTTTGACGAGAAATAAGTTGAAACAAAAATACGGGGATGACATTATTTTTGCTTCAAACTCCAAAAAAGTTACTGTCATATGTTTACGTAATACTGGAATGAAAGTCTTATCAGACTCTTGGTACGACAAAAGGATACGAAATGATCGTGAGGAGCGTCTACGAATAGTACAAACTGCTGCAGCTATAATAAAAGAAGATATCCAGACACCAGTTTATGACACTCATTGCTACCCTCCAAGTGATAATTTTTTCAGAGATGTGAACAAGGGAATTCCAGAAAGCCTAAAATCTTTTTTGGAGCACTTGATTATTAAAAAAAAGACTGTTAAGGCGGAAAAAAAAGTCACTTCAATAGCTTACGTCATTATATCAGCGCAAAGGCCACGATCATTTATGTCTCCTGTGCTCAATGGTCTTGATTTATTTTTGTACAAAAAGTTCTGTTCCAAGAATTTAATAACAATGCTCTCGAATTTGGGATTTTGTTCTTCTTACTATGAAGCCCAAACACTTGAGATGTCAGCCATAAATCATCCGCAACCCCAAATGCGCGAGGGATCATTCTGCCAATTCGTATTTGACAATGCAGATTTCAATGTGTCGACAATCGATGGCCTGAATACGTTTCATAGCATGGGGGGCATTGCTTGTTTTACTCCAGCGTCAGCAGTGGAACCCGGGACGAAGATAAAAAAAATTTACCGAACTTGCATCCGCATCGACCGTAGGCAAAATGAGAATCATTCCTCTAGAAACGTTTGAAAATTTTCGAGGGCCTGGGTTACAAACAATTACTATCGAAGATTTGAATGTCTTAAATCCTTTAGCGGAAGATTTACCACTGCCTAAACCATCTGATATCTCCTGGATGTGTGCTAAGTGGTTAGGTCTTCCACAGATACCTGAATGGAAAGATTTTTACATTGTATAACCAGAAACCAGCCTTGTGAAAAGACCAAAGTAATACCCCTTCCTTTTGTTAATTTACCACCAAACAAGTATGACACCATTTTCACTGTGATGAAATATGCTGCCCAGCAGTGTGTTAAAATGCACCAAAAGTCTTGCATACTCACGTTTGACCTACCACTGCATATTAAAGCTCGAGAGATAGTCGCAGCAACATCCAATCCATTATTATCAAGTTGTATTGTGAGGCTTGATGGATTCCATCTTTTAATGTCATTCTAAGGCTGCATTGGGTACATAATGGCTGGAAGTTAGTTGAAAGAAATACTAACTTTGATTTATGCACCTACGTCAGTAGAAAAAAATGTTGCCTGGCCATGCATACGCTAGGGCAGTCCGAGCTCATTTATTGACCCAAACAGCTTTAGCAAAAATAATTTTTGACGGCATGGACATATCGGATTTGGAATGTAAAAATCTCCGTGAGTTGTTTCGAGATTTTGCTACTGAACCACCATCGCAAGAAACCTTAAACGCACACACTCAAATACGAGCCATCGAAATTAAAATGAGGAAGACTTTGGAGCACCTGAAAAAGAAAGGCCCAACTTCCTGTGGGGCTGGAAGCGTCAAAAGAAAATTCTTGTGCCCATCACAACTATGGATGCAGTAGCTCCCGATTCAGTTTTAAACATGGTGTTTTGCAACTGTAAGACTGACAATGGAGTAAGATGCGAATGTCGGAAAGCAGGCATCAACTGCACAACGGCCTGCAATAATTGCAATGGGGTATGTCAGAATGGCATCAGCCCTATTGATGATGACGATCGAATGAAAGAAGTTGATGAATGGGCCGATGCTAGCGGATCCATAGACGATCTATACATGCCTGACGAAGGGGAGAATCCCGTACCGAAAAAAGCACGTAAATCCTGAAGTAGGTAAGCTTGAACAATTATTCGCAATGGAAATCTGATAGTGAATACCCCCCGTTTACTACATTCATGTATAAAATTAATAATGATTAATTATCTACATAGCCAAAAACATTAAAGTCTATTTTCTTGTGTTTAAAGAATGCCGAAATGTGGGAGAGGTTAGATATTCAAAGAAGAGCGCCTGCAATGAGACTTTAAAGCTACCTACATTATCAACGCGCATTTTATAGTCAATATCTTCGTTCCTGTTAGGTTTACGACAAAAATGTATAAAATCGTTTTTGTACATAATTTAATGTTTTTTAACTTTTGAAATAAACTTTTTTTACGTAAAGTTAATATTTCCCTAGTTATTTGAAAAAATACAAAAACCTTCCCATTTAGTGTAAAACTAATTTGGCTAATTATGGTATGCACATGCGCGGGTATTTCCCCCCACCGCGATGGCGAACCGCGCTTGCGCGTCCTAGGTGTGATAGTGCGCTCTTTTCAAAGTCAATTATGTTTGTTCCTGTTAGACATATAAAAAAATGTTATGAATGATTTTTGTTCATAATTTAATGCTCTTTAATTTTTGTATTTAATTATTTATTATAAAATCAATATTTTTAAAGTTATTTTCAAAAAACCAAAAAAGTGTACACATTTTCCAAGATGGCGGCGAAAGCTCAAGTCTGATCGGTGGGGACTTTTAGTCTGTTCATTAGCATGCCTAAACAAACATCTCCACCAATTTTCAAAACTTTCATATTTTTTTTAGCCATAAAACCTATTTTGACTGGGCTATCAGGGAGTGATAAAAAGAAAAGAATAAAAAATTGGTTTCATCGCATCGAAGCGACCACAAATTGATCTAATTTTTTAAAACTGGGAAGGAAACATTTTTATTCCCCAGTTGTATTGTTCCAATTCTAAAAAACTCCCTCATTTTTTCCACTTTCTGACGTTTCGAGTACTAAAAAATCTTCGTTTTGCTTAAAATTTCTTGTATATTTTTTTGCGACTTGTCTTCTGTGAGTCGCGGCCATTTCTCGCATCGCAGCAAGTGGCACAAACGCGAGCTAAAAGTCTCGATCATTTTTTAAGTTTTCGTAGGATTTTAGGTTTACAATTCAGTCTTCTTTTTCGCTCAGTGTGTTATTGTTATTAAGTGAAGTCGAGTTTTGATTGGATACTTATACCCCGATGTTTTCCGATCAGATAGCTGTCTTCTTTCAGAGATCTTTTAAGCGGCATGTTTTTGAGAAGCAACCAATAGATTTCAAAGAAATTCGAATGCTCATTCAGGCAGGGGAAATTCAAAGTTATGTGCCTCTTCCAAACCTCAAATTCTAATTATACCTTCATGGCTACGCATAAATAATTTACTTGAGAGTCTTTTTACTTTGAACTTCTCTTTGGCATGCATGCATGTTACGTATAAGCCTCGGAGAGGAAAAGATAATCGAAACAGTGAAAGAAGAAGTCTTTTCATCGATATTTTTCAAGAGCTCCGTTGCGGTTTAAAGTAGGCTCTAAGCTGACGAAAATGAAAGGAATAAAAAACATCCTCGGATATTTTATAATGGCAAATCGACCGAGAATGTTTTGTTCGGAAGCATCGTTTGTTCACAGCGATATATTATCTTTCGAAAAATTATGAGGAATAATTTCTTCCTTTTCTGGAATTATGAGTCATTCGTGCGGGTGGAAATATTTAATTCAATAATATCTCGAAACAATCTTATGCAATAGCCAAACTTTGAAATTCCTCTATCGAATTTTTCGAGATTTTGGATGAGCGGGTGGACCTGGCATACGGTATGGCGCAGATTCAAACTTCCACTGCGAGCTCAGAAATGTGAAGCATTTCTTATTAAGTAGAAGATATAACTTAGTGTGTTTACAAATAAGAGAGAGGTAAATTAATTTCTAGCAAAAATCAGTTACAGCATCGAATTTTTTCTAAGTTAAAAAATAATCAGTTAACAGAAAATACCTAAATTATAGCAATTGATAAAGACTACAATCAGACTTCGGAATGTAAACACTTTCAAAAAGGAAAATGTTCATTCAGCTGCTAGACATCTCAACGAAACAATATACAGGAATCATAAAAAAACAATTGATGTTCTCAAAGTCTAAAAGTTTTCATCTTTAAATGAATTTTTTTGGAATGAAAGTATAACTAATATCTGCTTTTTTTCCAGGTCTATGTTCGACTGCTTTTCGTTTATGCCCAAAGTCCAAGAAACATTCGAAAATATGCGTCGCCGCAGGCCTATCATTGACATCGCTCAGCTCTGGTTCCGAGACCAACATGCAACTTTGTTACGGACTTGGAGTCGTTTGCTGCATGACCAAGAAATTGACTTGTATGATGTCAAGCCGTACCTCTTTCGACTTACGGACTTTCGAGCCATTTTCCCCACTCTTAGCCGAAAGGGCAAAAAGCGTGCACTCGAGTGGCAGAAGTTGGCCAATTATTCAATTGTCCGGGTCTTCCTTTACCGCAAGAAACTATATGACCCGTAAAGGGCGTGGTCTCTGCGGCGACACTTAACATCGACTGTCTTTTCTCTGTATCGATTACGTCCTGTTTTTACCGATCTTGACAACTGTAGTGCTCTACTCCACCTGTTGCACTCTATTCAAGAATTTTATGGCTTTATTACCGATGATGACTCATACTCCCGATTGTGACATTAACAAAACACCGAACTTTGTCTTTCCATCACCTTCAGCCATCCTCCTACCACCATCTTTCTTCCACCTACCAGTAAGCATGTTCCAGCCATACCACCAGGTGAAGCCACCGAGCTACGCTTCCAACACCACCGGGAGCGTAAGGCGGTGGTGATTTATGGAGAGCGGCTTCGTAACCTACCTCCAAGTGGTGCTCTCCGGTCAACGCTCTCACCACTTCGGGTGGGTGCGGCTAAAAGGTTACAGAATCATCAAGGAAATGAAAGCTTACAGAAACTGAACCGTATGGAAATTATATATTTTATGGAAGACATCGAAAAAAACTTTTTCTCGAGTTTGTGGCTTCAAGTTCCGGAGATATGGATTCGCTGTCCGGTCCTGCCAAACGTAGGATCTTGGTTATTTTGCATTACACATTTATCAGCAAGTAACATGCAGCAAAGTCATGAACAGTGAAACGGCCACAGAGTAACAATTTGAAGTCTGCGGAAGGTAGAAGAATACATGAATGTGCTGAAGATTGATGTACAGCGATTGCTTCTAACTCCTTTCGTTTTGCATCTGTTCTTTTATGTAGAAAGTTTTTTGCTAGGTCATTAAAGTTCAGTAAATTGTTTAATGAATCGTGTTTGGCTCTCTGAGCAATATATAACGAATATATATATATATATATACATATATATATTGAATATTTATTAATGAACATTATGAGAAACTGATTTTTGAAAGTTCGTTGATGACATCTATCGTACAGCCCATGTGACATGTTTTTATCAGAGACTAGCTGAAAACCCGCACTTTTCTACGTAGTACATTCAAATTAAATACAACGGTCAATGTATGCAATTAATGCCAAAAAAATAAATATATATATATATACCGTGTGTCCCAAAAATCACCGACGATTTGAAAAATCAATTAAAGAAAAACGGATGGTAATAGAAATGTACGATTTGCTGCATTCTGCTTAGGTAACCAGGGAATTTATTCTCACCAATTTTCAAAATTAGTTACAAAGTTCGTCGACAGATGGCGCTGCCGACTGGGAAAAACTATAAAACAGTGTTTTCAAAGCAAGAAGCATACGCGGAGTGGCATGGATTGGCCTCCCTATTCGCCAGATTTGACGCCATGCGATTTTTTCTTTGGGGATGCTTGAAAGACCAGGTGTATCGTCACAATCCACAAACTGTAGATGAACTGGAACAATACATCTCTGCTGCTTGTCAGATCATTCAAACTGAAATGTTTGCACGGGCGTCTGCGAATTTTGACCTCAGACTGCGCCACGTTGTTGCTGCAAACGGTGGTTACTTTGGAAACATTGTTTTTTAGTTTTTGCCAGTCAGCAGCGCCATCTGTTGACGTACTTTGTAACTAATTTTGAAATTTGGTGAGAATAAATTTCCTGGTGCAAAGTTTCTATCGCCACGAGCAAAAAAAAAAAAACGTAGCCTTCCGTTTTTCTTTAATTGATTTTTCAAATCGTCGGTTATTTTTGACACACCCGGTGTGTATAATAAATACGGCGATCAATGTATACAATTGATGTGAAAAAAAATAGCCGCGGTCGCCATGGGCCGCGGCTATGCCTCTAATATCGTTGATTCCATTTATAAGAAATTGTCTAGACCGGTCCAAAAAAGGTGTACAGTGATTTCCGCTTATAAGAATCACGTTTGTTATTACTGTTTTTGATTCTTATAAGCGGTTGATTCTTATAGCCGAAATTTAGGTTTTTGGACAGGCACACACACACCTATATATACATATATTAGATAATTTACCATAAAATGCTCTTTAATTTACGTTAATTATCTTTCATTAAAATTATTTTTTATAATTTTAAAAATATAACTTAATTTCTAGACCTATAAGTAGATACACATGATTATAGTAAGAGAAGAAAAAATTTCAATATTTGTTACAACATAACTGCTTAACAGTTTTAACATTTCAACTACAGGAAGGGAGCAAGAAAAAGTTTTCTATGGTAGTTTGACGTAATGCAGTTTTCAGGAGGCTGTTTATACCTCTTTCTATACTAATAGTCTCAGACGCAGATTCGCCTTCTAGCTTACGTTTCACGGTTTGATAACGTCCTGAATCTACTAATGTCACGTTTGCCTAAGTGATAGTGGACACTTCGCCGAAGATTTATGTGTTTCAGGGTCCAGGAAGCCGCAACCGGGATGTGGGAGGTGGGGAAAAAAAGAGTCCCTTTTTTTGTTTGTCAGTGGAGAAAAGTGAAATCGGACCCGAACGGGTAAAAATGCCCCTGGGTCAAGCTAATAGGACAGTGTTGTGCTAAAGCATTTAAGAGAAAACTATTATGTTACATGTCTAACAAAGAAAGGGATGAATTTTACTACTATATTCCATCCCATCTTATCAATCTTTCTTTAAAAAAAAGAACGAACTTCGTGCCTTTTGAGGGTTTAAGGGGCTTTTTTTGAAAACTGAAAGGAAAGCGAAGAGTGTAAACTGATTCTTAAAACCGGTGGATTGATTCTTTAAAGCGAAAATTTTAACATGGAAATAATACATTTGTTTTTGTTTTCGCGATATTGATTCTTGTAAACGGTTGATTCTTATAACCACTGATCACTATAAGCGGTGGTTACTGTATTTCAAAACCGAACCTGTCGGTGGTTTTGCACTTCTTTCCCAAGATCAGCCATCAAACCGCTAAAATTCTTAAAAGGTTTGAAATTCAGGTTATTTTCTCTCCTGTCAATAAAATATCTTTTTCGCATCTCAAACATCCCATTGATCGCTTAAATAGCTGGGGTATCTACCGGGTTTCTTGCCAGTGTGGCCTTTCTTATATTGGAACAAACCAAGCGTGCTCTTAAATTCCCCTTGAAGGAACACGAGAGTTACGATAAAAACCAGGAGTTAAATCGTTCGTCCATTGCGCAATACGCCTGGACTTTGAACCATCGGTTTGATTTTTCTTCTGCCTCCATTATTCAGAAATGTCGCTCGCCTGCCGATCTTGATTTCTGGGAAGCTTATCACATTTTTAAAAATTCAGGTTCTTTGGTTAATGATTTGTCAAGCATTCCTCAATTATGGAAAGGGTTTATTTAGCCGTGTCGGCCTGTTACTTCCCTTATTTCCCTCTTTTAGCCGCTAGATGGCGCTGCTTGCCCTATGTCTGTATCTTCGCTGCTCGCTTGTGATTGGTTTGTATTGTTCGCGCCTTCGGGCGTTACTTCGGGCGTTGACAAGTGCGGGTACTTAAGTACATGCGAACGTGTCTAGTCGCTTAGTTCTATTGATAATGAACTCCTTTTAAATCTCGCCAACTATGATCCTGCCGAACCTGCTAACAGAAAACGGCCTAGAGCCGTTCTCTGTTCTTAATTATTTTAAACTTCTGTTTTATTTCATTAATTTTTGTATTCTTACTCTTACTTTGTAAGCAGTAAGCTATATTTTAAGTTTTTAGTAATTATTTTTACTTTGCTCCCAAGAGCATCGCTTTATCTACCACATTAAACTTCCTTCTCTCAAGCCACTCCCCGGATCCAAATCCAACCTATCTCTTTTCACCTTTACTCTGGTCATTACTATGCAAGCCTACGTTGGAAGGCGTGGCCTATGTAACGTAGTTACACCATTTTTCTGATGATCTGATGATCTAGTCGCTTAGTTTTGGGCTTTTTGAGCTGCCACTAAGTTCTTTGCATTGATGAAGAAGCTCCTTTGCAGCTTCGAAACGGCCGTATGCAAAATTGCTATTTGTGCTTTATTTATGTTGGATTTCCTGTTTATTCAATACTTGATAGATTTAGCTGTATGTATTAGGGGAATTATCATCTTGGAGAATGCCATCTCCTGCAAAAAACAATGTTTGCACCATAGGATGGACTCGTGAGCTAAAATTTCGACATAGTCCTTCCTATTCAATCTCCCTTTTAGGGTTACAATAGGACCTGAAGAAAACCACGAGATGCCATCCCAAACCCTGATAGATCTACTTTCATGATTGACAGTTGAGATGAAACAGCCAGAATCTTACGCTTCTATAGGCGTTCTCTTGACATACGGACATCCTGTTGCGAGGAACAATGTGAACAATGATTCGTCGGACCGAATGCCGTTTTTCGATATATTACTCGACCAGGATTTGCGCTTGTGGCACCATTGTGGACGATATTTTGCATTGGCATCTATTACAAGTGGTTTGGGAGTAGCTACTCTTCCGTAAATGCTTTGCCTGTTAAGTTCCCTTCTACCTCTAATGGTTGATACCGGAACATGCAGATGCATATTGAGCTCTTCGGAGATTTTGGTTGCAGTTGTTTTCTTTCTTCGTGTCACAATCTTCTTCAATACCTCGTCCGTCTCTTTCACTCGGCTCTCCCTTTCGTCCACTATTCTGTTTGGCGTAGGATGTTTTTCCGTGCACTCTGTATGCTATCATGACTTTCGATACCATAGCTCAAAAAACATCCATTAGCCTGGGGGTTGCAGTAACAGATACTCCAATTTAAACGCGCTCCAACAATTTGCCCTTTTCGCAAGGTCTGCAAGGTTTGATATTTTACCCTGTGCCCCCAAAAAGCACGATGCCCTTAGCTTCATTGCTACTACTTGACAGTAGAAATATACGTACACTATATTATATAAAAAAAATACCGGTGACCAGACTTGTTTTTTAAGGAATACAGAGGCTGTTCACACATTTTTTAGACGATGTATATTGTATTCACAAAACTAAATTACATAAAATTCTTGTGTTTTAAATGTTCTATTTGACATCCCTTATTCTGAACTATCTTTCGACACCGCAATTTCCAGGATAATAATGCCTTTCGAAGTGTCAGAAGAGATATTCTATCCCATTCCTCCTGAACAGCTGTCCAGAGTCCTGTAAGGGTTTTTGGACGATGTTTGGATAATGCAGATCTTAAAAGTCCGAAAGCACAAAAAACCATAGGTGATACATCGGGAGATTTAGTACCATAGCTCAAAAAACATCCATTAGCCTGGGGGTTGCAGTAACAGATACTCCAATTTAAACGCGCTCCAACAATTTGCCCTTTTCGCAAGGTCTGCAAGGTTTGATATTTTACCCTGTGCCCCCAAAAAGCACGATGCCCTTAGCTTCATTGCTACTACCTGACAGTAGAAATATACGTACACTATATTATATAAAAAAAATACCGGTGACCAGACTTGTTTTTTAAGGAATACAGAGGCTGTTCACACATTTTTTAGACGATGTATATTGTATTCACAAAACTAAATTACATAAAATTCTTGTGTTTTAAATGTTCTATTTGACATCCCTTATTCTGAACTATCTTTCGACACCGCAATTTCCAGGATAATAATGCCTTTCGAAGTGTCAGAAGAGATATTCTATCCCATTCCTCCTGAACAGCTGTCCAGAGTCCTGTAAGGGTTTTTGGACGATGTTTGGATAATGCAGATCTTAAAAGTCCGAAAGCACAAAAAACCATAGGTGATACATCGGGAGATTTAGTACCATAGCTCAAAAAACATCCATTAGCCTGGGGGTTGCAGTAACAGATACTCCAATTTAAACGCGCTCCAACAATTTGCCCTTTTCGCAAGGTCTGCAAGGTTTGATATTTTACCCTGTGCCCCCAAAAAGCACGATGCCCTTAGCTTCATTGCTACTACCTGACAGTAGAAATATACGTACACTATATTATATAAAAAAAATACCGGTGACCAGACTTGTTTTTTAAGGAATACAGAGGCTGTTCACACATTTTTTAGACGATGTATATTGTATTCACAAAACTAAATTACATAAAATTCTTGTGTTTTAAATGTTCTATTTGACATCCCTTATTCTGAACTATCTTTCGACACCGCAATTTCCAGGATAATAATGCCTTTCGAAGTGTCAGAAGAGATATTCTATCCCATTCATCCTGAACAGCTGTCCAGAGTCCTGTAAGGGTTTTTGGACGATGTTTGGATAATGCAGATCTTAAAAGTCCGAAAGCACAAAAAACCATAGGTGATACATCGGGAGATTTAGTACCATAGCTCAAAAAACATCCATTAGCCTGGGGGTTGCAGTAACAGATACTCCAATTTAAACGCGCTCCAACAATTTGCCCTTTTCGCAAGGTCTGCAAGGTTTGATATTTTACCCTGTGCCCCCAAAAAGCACGATGCCCTTAGCTTCATTGCTACTACCTGACAGTAGAAATATACGTACACTATATTATATAAAAAAAATACCGGTGACCAGACTTGTTTTTTAAGGAATACAGAGGCTGTTCACACATTTTTTAGACGATGTATATTGTATTCACAAAACTAAATTACATAAAATTCTTGTGTTTTAAATGTTCTATTTGACATCCCTTATTCTGAACTATTTTTCGACACCGCAATTTCCAGGATAATAATGCCTTTCGAAGTGTCAGAAGAGATATTCTATCCCATTCCTCCTGAACAGCTGTCCAGAGTCCTGTAAGGGTTTTTGGACGATGTTTGGATAATGCAGATCTTAAAAGTCCGAAAGCACAAAAAACCATAGGTGATACATCGGGAGATTTAGTACCATAGCTCAAAAAACATCCATTAGCCTGGGGGTTGCAGTAACAGATACTCAAATTTATACGCGCTCCAACAATCTGCCCTTATCGCAATGTGTGTAAGGTTTGACATTTTACGCTTTTCCCCCCAAAAGCACGATTCCCTTAGCTTCATTACTGCTACCTGACAGTAGAATAATACAAGGTGCGCCCATAAAGTAACCGGGAAATTTTTTTATAAATAAGAAAAATATTACTCACCTTCGAATAAATTTATCTCCTTCAAAATAATCGCCAAAGGAGTCTACACAATTTTTCCAACGTTTCTTCGAGTCATCGAAACACTGTTTATAGGCGTTGGAACTAACCGTTCGCAAAAACGCGTAACATTTGATTGAATATCCAAGACGTTTTCAAATCTCTGTCCTTTCGTGGATTTCGCCTTTTTTGATTACAAAGGACTTATTCACCACGAATTTCTTCCTGAAAATCAAACAATTAATCAATATTTTTACGAGGAGGTACTTTTTCGATTTAGAAACAGGATAAAGCGAGTTAGGAAGGCACTGTTTGATTGCGGGCAATGGTTTCTTTTACACGATAATGCTAGGCCCCATAGAGCAATTTCTGTTCAACAATATCTTGCTAAGCATTCAATTACAATGATAAATCACCCACCATATTCTCCCGACTTATCGGCAGCTGATTTTTTCCTTTTTCCGAAGTTTAAGATGGCCACGAAAGGACAGAGATTTGAAAACGTCTCGCATATTAAATCAAATATTACGCGCATTTTGCGAACGGTCAGTTCCCACGCTTACAAACAGTGTTTCGATGACTCGAATAAACGTTGGAAATATTGTATAGACTCCTTTGGCGATTATTTTGAAGGAGATAAATTTATTTTAAGGTGAGTAATATTTTTTCTTATTTATAAAAAATTGTCCGGTTAATTTATGGGCGCACCTTGTACATACACTATATTATATTAAAAAATGCCGGTGACCAGGCTTGTTTTTTAGGGAATACGATGCACATTCTTTAACACCGCTAATACTGATAGGTGTTTCCATTATTTTGATAACCACCTGTGTATATATATACACACACACACCTATACCTCGCTATACGGCCGCTCTTTTTACGGCATTTCGCTATAACGGCCTTTTTTAATTATGGCACTTTTTCTATTTACGGCGCACAATGTTTCGTTATACAGCCAGAACAGCGGATGATGGCAGCCTATTATAGCTTAGTGATTCTTCATGTTAATGTTCGTCATCACATTAAAACAGTTTTGAAACACTTCATTTTATGTTTTTTATTATATGTATAGACTAGCTGAAAACCCGTACTTCGCTACGGAGTACATTCAAATTAAATACAACTGTCAATGTATGCAATTGATGTAAAAAAAAACGATAAAATATATTTAGAAAAAAATAGTAACGGATATTTTTGTAGATAAAATAATGTAGAAGAAAATATTCAAATTAAATTAATAGAACATGCTGAACCATATACTACAGTTTAAGGAACATATCTTTTACTGTATTTTAATATTTTTTGGATAATATCCAATCGTCTGCTGCATTAGAAAGAGAAAAAAATATTTTTTTTGTCTATTTAGTTGTTACGCCCGTGACGATAAATTTATTGAAAGTACCAGAAAAAGAAATCACGTGATCAGCATTTAATAAATTAAATTCTAAAAATTAATCTTTAAAAATTCACCAAAAATCTGGAAATGGAGGTAAAAATTCGAAAAAAATTTCATTTTGAAGGAATTTTTATGATCTTTCTCGTGATATAAATTTTATAACCCTCCATGTATTATTTTAAATGCAAACGTAAAAAAAGTTTAAAAAACAGCTTAAAAATTCAATTTAAAAAAATCTAAGAAGAATTTTTGAAAAATCTTTCTTAGTGCACCCCTACACTATTAGAAGAATCGCCATGCAAAATTTCAGCCCTTTAGGTCCAGCGGTTTGGTCTGTGCGTTTGGTCTGTGCGAGTCAGTCAGTCAGTGAATGAATGAGTCAGTTACGGAATTGTTTTATATACAGGGTGTAACGAAACTCTTGGGCAAAACTTTAAGGGGTGATAAGTACACATCAAGACAAACAATATTATATAGGAAACTTAGGGTCCCAAACGTCTTCCAAAGGAGATAGACGCCATTAAAGTTTAGGGTCCAAAATTTCAAATGATCATAAAAAACGGGAAAATTTGTGGATTCGTTTGCTGTTTTCGCTTAAATTATCCTTTATGTCAAGATTTTCTGGAAAATAAATTTTAAAGATAAAGTTAAAAAATGCCGATAGAGGGCGCTTTAGACTTTGGAGTAACAAACAACTATTTTTTACTGTTATTTTTTGTGTCAGATTAAATGCTTTCAAAAGCTCAGACTTAAACTTAAATTTTGAGCTCAAAATCTGAATCGTTGGGGGTGGTTATGTCGCGAAAACTCAACAGTGTTCAGGAGGTGAAAATTGAACCCCCCTCCTCCCCTGTACGCAGTTCAGCTATTCACGATTTTGGATGCTCGGTCGTAGACCAGGCACCCGCCCTCATTCATATCAACGCCGTTTCAGCGTCAATGTGTGGGCCGGAATTATCCACGATCATTTGATCGGGCCATATCTTCTGCCAAGGCGCCTGGACGGCGGAACGTATCTGGTATTCTTACAAGAGGTGCTTCCAGTTCTGCTGCAAAGTGTTCCAGCCAACATAAAGGCTCGTATGTGGTTCCAACATGAGGGAGCGCCTGCACATTTCAGCGCAAATGTGAGAAGTGGATTGGATACAGCATATCCAGGGCGATGGATTGAACGGGGTGGTCCGGTAAATTGGCCGGCACGCTCGCCTGACCTCTCCTGTCTAGACTTCTTCCTCTGGGGCCATATGAAGAGTCTTGTTTACGCAAGCCCTGTCGACTCCAACGAGGAACTGGTTGCGAGAATTGCCGTCGTAGCAGGCGATATCCGGGGTATTTGCTAATGTTCGAAAGTCCCTCCACCGGCGGTGTGAGGCCTGCATCCTTGCTGGTGGGCGCTCTTTCGAGCAGTTTTTGTGATTCCACAAGAAAATCATGCGTGTACCATTTTCTACGTGTCATCATTCATTCAACCTTCATTCATGCGCACGACGTGCGTACATCAAATTGTTTTTTTTTTATTTCGAAAGGAGAAATTGCTCATGTCTAGTATTATGAATAATTTTTTTAATTTTGTCATCCCTCTCTAGTTTACTTTACGTCTAGGAGGTAGTAGTTGCTGCCTGGTCTACGACACAAAGTCCTACGACACCAAGATCGGGAATAACTGAACTCTGTTCAGGAGGGAGGGAATTTCAAATTTCAACTCCTGAACACAATTCCGTTTGCGTTACTTAATCACCCCCAACGAATCAGATTTTGAGCTCAAAATTTAAGTTTAAGGCTAAGCTTTTGAAAGCATTTAATGTGATAAAAAAAATGACGGTTAAAAAATAGTTGTTCGCTACTCCAAAGTCTAAAACGCCTTCTATCGACTCTTTTTTTTACTTTATCTTTAAATTTATTTTTCAAGAAAAAACTGACAAAAAGAATAATTTTAGCTAAAACCGCTAACGAATTGACCCATTTTTCCTTTTTTTATAATCATTTGAAATTTCGGAACCTAAATTTTAATGGCGTCTATCTCCTTTGGAAGACGTTTGGGACCCTAAGTTTCTTATATAATATTGTTTGTCTTGATGTGTACTATCACCCCTTAAAGTTTTGCCCAAGAGTTTCGTTACACCCTGTATATAGATATGTGCATATGATTTCTTTTGTTTCTTGTTTACGTGTTTATTTTTTGAACTTTTGTTTATTATTAATTTTATTTGTACTATTAATTTTATGTAAGCATTTTTATAGGCTCAATTGCCATTTTTATTAGAGGTATGAATGACAAATTTATTGTAACTAAAGAGATGGGTTTTTTAGTACCTTTGAAAGACATGACAACCTCGAGAGATTTATATGAAGCAGTGAAGAAAACGTTGATGTGTGCTATTCTAATTAACTCTTGCCAACATACAGGCCAGATTTTCCATTAGGCCCGGGCCTAGGGGACCCCCGAATGTTGGGGGCCCCAAAAAATTTTTATTTTAAAAGGAAAAAAGAGAAAACACTTCCCAATTCAATTTTTTTATTCTACCTTTTTTAATAGCAATTTTTTTTGTATATCCTTTCAAATTTGATTGATTGATTGATCGCTTCATCATATGTATAGTTATATGTATAATTCATCATTTGTATGTTATAGTGTATATGAGGGATTAATAAGTTTTTCTGGTTGCATTGTATTAGTGTTTTAATGATAAAGTTAATATGTTGTATTGCTTTTTGTTATTTGATAACGTTCTAGCCTTCTACGTTTCAAATAGCCAGTTATTTGTAAAATGGTACTTTCACAATGACTCATGATTATTTTTTTTTGCGTGTGTCAATTTTGGAAATTTTACGCCCACATCAGTGTAAGGGGGGGGAGGGGGGGGGGCCATCCCGAGTTGTGCCTATAGTCAAGAATTTTCTAAATCGGACCCTGCCAACATACCTGGTATAGTTACAGGTGGTGCCCCAGCTATGATAGGCAAAAAAGAGGGACTTGTAAGACTAATAGAAGACGCCACTGCTGTTGAAAATTCTCGTTTGATGAAGTACCATTGCATAATACACCAGGAAAATATATGCGGAAGAGCGTTAAAAATGGACCATGTTATGCAAATCGCCGTTAAAACGGTGAATTTTATAAGGACTTGGGGACTGAATCATTGCCTGTTTCAGGAATTTCTTAAAAGCTTGGATGCGGAGTATGGCGATATCGTATACTTTAGAGAAATAAGGTAGCTCAGTTGGGGGCTAATGTTAAAAAGATTTTATAGCCCACTTGATGAAGTCAAATCGCTCACGACGTTGAAAAAAACTTGTGCCAGAACTTTATGATGACAACTGGCTTGCAGATTTAGCATTTTTGATGGATTTGACTGCCCATTTAAATGACTTAAACAAACGTTTTCGGGGTAAATCATATTATCAGTAGAATCTTTCAAACCATAAACGCGTTCCAAATAAAATTGAAATTATGGCAAGCCCAAGTAAATGTTCACATTTTTTTGCATTTCGAGACGCAGACCAAGCATAATTCTAAAAATTGTAAAAAATACGCAACCTTTCTTTCTGATTTAGTACAAGAATTTAAAATTTGGTTTGAGGACTTTTGGAAAAATAAACAATTGTTTTGCCAAATTGCTATTCCATTTACAGTCGATATAGATATGCTGCCAGGAAATTTTCAAATGGAAGGAATGCCCAGAGATAAATATCCCTCGCTGCATAGTTTTGCGTTATTCATATCATCATTGTTTGTAAGCACGTACATCTGTGAACAACTATTTTTAAGAGAGAAGCACACTAAAAGTCAAATTAGAACCGAAATATCGGATGAACATCTTGAGAACTCCTTCAGAATCGCAACCACTTCAATTGACCCAAATATTGATGCATTAGTTTCTCAAATTCAGTGACAAATATCACATTAATTTTATGATTCCTATAGTTATCTTTATAATTATAAATAAAATTTATAATGAAATAAATATGTTAACTATATATTATACTTTTTTTACTCATCAGCTATTTTTAATGTCAGGTATATTTTTGCGTGGCCCAAAACAATTAGTCTTCTTTCAGTGTGGCCCAAGGAAGCTAAAAGGTTGGACACCCCTGGTGTACAGTGTCCATCACCTGACATATGAACAGTATTAATTGAATGCTGGTTCTCGAAAAAATATTTTGAAATGGTCTGTAGAGGAGCCCAGATGGCCGATGTGTCATGTCTGAGTCATTTGCTTGCAGTGGCTAAAGGAATCAATGTTAACGAATCATTTTGTGTCTGGTAAAGAACACAGTTTCGTTGCACACCTTTGTGCAATGAAATTTGTTTGAGAACTCCATCAAAGTGTACTGATTGCATTTCTTCACTATACTTACAACAGTGGCGTAGCAAAGGGGGGGCAAGGGGGTCTATCATGCCCCGGGCGCCACTCGCAGAGGGGCGCCAATGTAAGATCTATATATTATATTACTATATGTTTTCGAGGTGGATGCCAATATAAGGTTTATATATTATATTACTATATGTTTTTCAGGGGAGGGCCCCAATATAAGGTCTATATATTATATTACTATATGTTTTTCGGGGAGGGCGCCAATATAAGGTATATATATTATATTACTATATTATTTTGTGGGGGGCGCCAATATAAGGTCTATATATTTTATTACTATATGTTTTTAGTGGAGGGCACCAACATAAGGTCTATATATTATGTTACTATATGCTTTTCGGGGGGGGGGAGTGCCAATATAAGGTCTATATATTATGTTATTATATGTTTATCGGGGGCGCCAATATAGGGTCTATATATTATATTACTATATGTTTTTCGGGGGGGGGGGGGCGCCACAAAGGTATCGTGCCCCGGGCGCCAGTTATGCTCGCTACGCCACTGACTTACAACAGTAATTTTCACTGAAGTCTGCATGTATTAGTACTGCATTAGGTTGAAGATTCTTCAAAACTGCTATGCCTGTATATTGATGTTTAATGTTGCCAAGAAGAACCAAAAAAGGATTTATATTCTCTTTTAATTTAGTAACTAAATATAATGCTGTTTGTACCTCCTTATTTACAGATTTTGTCGCGACTTTTTTAACA
The DNA here is from genome assembly GCA_907164885.2 of Dolomedes plantarius. Lineage (NCBI taxonomy): Eukaryota > Metazoa > Arthropoda > Arachnida > Araneae > Dolomedidae > Dolomedes > Dolomedes plantarius. Next base: position 158,461,714 of record OU015499.1, read on the forward strand.
CCCTTACAAGAATGATTAGTTTTCTCCAAGATCCACTTTTTGTATTTCACGTCTTTTTCTATTTCAAAACTGTTAACTATATTATCTTTACAATCAAAACTTTTAATATTATCTTTACAATCAAACACAGTATTATCTTTACAATCAAACACAATATTATCTTTAGAATCAAAACTGTTACTATATTATCTTTACAAATGACGTGTTTTCTTAATAAACATACGAATACTATTTGAATTCTTGCTACATGTTGCTGTTGCACATCTTCCGTATCTGATATTTCCTTTTCACCGCTTTTCTTCTGTCAATAATTTTTGGAACTTTTTGCCTCAATTTTCTTTTTTGATATAATTTACGTATCATCATATTATTTACTGGTTTGACTTGCTGTCTCTCAGGTTTTTTAAAAATATTTTAGTCTCTCCTTTTCTTTTAATTTCACAAGCAACACTGGATCTGATTTTTTTTTCCTCTCACCTTATTCTATCTTACTCTTTTTTTTCAGACTTAATTCTTCCTTAAACATAGTAGTTTTATTATTCTTAAAATACCAAGAAAAAACAATTTTCACTGTCATACTTTCAATAAATAATTGACCTTTTTACACTATATAATTGAAAAAATAAAGATAAAGCGTTAAAATTTAGCAGATTTGATGCTTATTTAAATTAGTACAATAACTTTTTCAAGTTTATTTTTAACTTCTCCCAGTGAAACAATAAAAATTAAAATGGATTAACCTTACTTACTCAAATTAAAAATCATATGAGTTTTTAATATGCACTTTATTGCATTAGATTATTCTTAATTATTGTTTAGTACATATATTAATAGAATCAGATCATTCCCTCACAATCTAAATCATTCTTTAACATGTTAAAATTATAAAGGAATGAAGAAATACTTATGAACACCACTTTGTACAAAAATTATTAGGCTTAGTCAGGGTTTTTTTTCCAAAATTTAAAGAAACTTATGAATAAGTTGTTAATATACAACAAAAAGTACTTTTTTACTGCGAGTTTGGAACAAATATACGGAATCTGTTCCCGTAACTTTAAGAACTACGTTTTTCAATAATAAACGTCGATTTTATATTTAAAAGTCATCACCGGATAATTTACAAGTAAGTTTTATTTATTTATAAATTTCTTTATATGCTTATTTCACTGAAAAAAGGGTAATTAAATAAGCTGTGTTGCGATAAGCGACGAGTAGCGACGAGTAGGGTTTAAGAACCAGTCCTACCCACTTAAACTGAGGTAAACAAAAATGGCGCCAATGTTGGCGTGAAAATTGGCTTGGCGAGCTTGGAACACATATACGGAAGTTGTTCCCGAGGCTTTCTTAAAGGAAATGACCGCCGGCCAGCACCTGAAGCGAATAAACTCGAATACTATCTTTAAAAAATGGGTTTTTTGTTATAGTGTTCTGATTATAAAATAAACTTTTTATTTTGGAATAAAAAGGGCCTTCCTTTTAGTTTTGGTTATAAAAAAATTCAAATGTCTTTTTGTATTTAAAAGTGAATTATTATTTAAAAACATCAGAGGGGGCCCCCGAATTTGTTTCCTTCCCGGGCCCCTCAAATCGAATAACGCGCAAGTATTCATAGGATTGTACTATTTAAACTTTTGGGTACTTTTCCGTTAGACGGGCGCAAGTTATATATCGCCAAATATGGCTCTGAAGTCACATTTTGTTTAATTAACTGCAACTCCCGTGATACGTATATGTGAAAGAACAAAATATAAACGAAAGAATTCATTTCGTTCTTTAAAATTAGTTAGGAGGCCAGAAATTTTTAATGTCCTTCAAGATGACTTCAAAAGGACCTTCTTTTTGTCATCGCCAAAGAAATTCGCCAATACGATTGCAAATGGTGGCGTGCCGTTCCTCAGTGTTTTTTTTTATGTCGCCATACGGTGCTTCATCGCAACTGCTCAATCTTTTGTGCGATTGTGAAGAAAGCTAATACAGTTTGTGGTTAATTCGTTTCCAATTTTTATTCATGTGAATTTCGGGGTTATATAGCTGGGTCTCTGAACTTAATCGTGTTTTCTCACATGATTCATACCCTTTGATTTATCCTTTTCTTCCAACGTTTCGATTGCGACAATGCTTCTTCAAAATTTAGTCCATCTATTACCTATTAAACTGATTTCCTAGGGTTGTTATGTTGGCGACTTTTCATACGCGCCAATGGCGATACTTAATAGAACAAATGCCAAATGCGCCCGGCTAACGGAAAAGTACCAACTTTTGTTTACAGTTTTAGAAATTGAAACAATTGAATATATTTTCCATTCTTGAGATAAATACGGAAACAAATAGATCCAAACAACTCAAAAGTTTTAGTTAGTCATGATTGTTATGATTCTTGTGCCGCAACAGAGGAGGTGGACGGCCGTTCTATTCTTGGGCCATTCTCTGATAAAACTTCAAACGTGAAGGTTGTTTAAGAGAGCTATCATACGGATTTTAAACTTTGTGAGTGAATTATATTGAAAAAAAAAATACTGAGAAATGAGTTTCGACTGTTGCGCCTTGAAATGCCTGTAAGTAGAACTAGGACCTTTCCTTCCAAATTTTTTCTGATTTTAAGGGCTAGAAAAAGGGTTGTTGAAGACTACGGATGAGCGTACAGGAAGATAATTACAGAGCGTACATTGTATTAATTAACGCAGTTTGAAAGACTCAAAATAGGCTCATAATGATATCTAGATACGAGTACAATAAAAAAAATTAAAAAGTATCTAGTTAATGGCGAAGACTAGAAGTTTAAAAAAATGTAATTGTATGCGCTGACGATCTATCGCAAAACCTTCCGCGATCGACTGGTCAATCCCATTCAACCCTTGAACATCCCTGACGCAGTAAAATCATTTCGAGGGAAGCATCACAAATTACCTTCCAGAAAGCAAACCATTTGTCACCATTAAGCAAAGATGGTTGCTTTGGACCTAGGTTTCGCCTTCGTTATGGACTCATCGGCGTGCCATGACAGGAGGGTCCGAGTTAGCCGAGTGGTAGCTCTCCGGGCCTGCAACTGGGGGTGCTCGACGACGCCATTCAATACTTTCGTGTATAAGACGGATAGGGGCACGTTAAGACTGCAGACGGGAAAGTTCTCCCATGAGGTCAGGAAAGGTGGGAGAAGGTGAGAGCCCTCAAGATGTCGTCCCTGGAGGTGCTCGGTCTAAATATGGGTGACAGACTATTCACCTGCAGGGATTTCATCCGGGAAGGCCTTATTTCCTACGTGCCCTGTCTGGTGTATTGTAAATGGGAAGCCATAACCGATAAAACTTAGCCGTGGCCAAGTATCCATAGCCCTTGCCGAGGTGCCCATGGCAATGGCGGAACCCCGGTCCTGTATGCTGCAGATGTCCATTTTTGGTCCATTCTCTTTGGCGCGTCTTGTGCATTTCACCATCTGGTTTTCAAAAGTAGTCAGGAAAAGCAAATTAAAGGTGTTCTGGAGGGGAGTGTAAGCAAAGCTTCCGGAAAATGTGGAGGGTGTGTCATCAATGGATGGGATGGGGTCAGGTCGTTTTGAAGCAGACGACATTAGTTCATAGAGATATGTGCTTCATTTTGTGTATAATAGTGGAAGGAGAACAGACAAACAGACATCATTTTCTTTTTCACTATTGAGGTATTGAACATTAAGTCTCCCGTCGTTAGATTCATTCATTAATATTTCGAGAATCTCGTTTTCTGACCTTCTTCATTTTTTCTCTCTCTTCAGATTCGGGCGCCGTGCAGTTTCCGAAAGAAAAAGAGCGAGAGATAATCTAAGAAGACATCACAAATTCGAACTGTAAGTACTCATTCGTCGAGTGTTTTGGTAACAGGTACACAAGATCATAGATTTCCTTTTCAAACATTCTTATTTTACACAAAAAAATGTTTTCGCTGTTGTTCTTTCGATCTCAGGTAATGCTCTTAAAAGTTCATCGTCGAAAACAGGGGCTTCTTGCGTCCTCACCGCTGGTTCCAGAAGACCAGAGAAATGGGCAGAGGGGTCAGGAATGATTTAAGAATGAAAAATTAATCGTATCGAAACGACAGCTAATTGTCTCAAATTTTTTAAAACTGGAAGCAAAAAATTTTTATTCCCCAATTTCTTATTCCATTTCTAAAAATTCCCGCAGTTCCTCAGCTTTCTGACGTTACGAGTGCTGAAAAATCTTCGTTCTGCCTAAAATTTCTTGTATACTTCTTCGTGAGGTGTGCTCTTTGAGTCACGGCCATTTCTCAGCATCGGAGTAGTTTTGCAGCAAGTGAAACAAAAGAGAGCTGAAAAGTCTCGTTCATCTTTAAGTTTTCGTATGCTTTTAGGTTTGCAATTCAGTCTTCTTTTTCGTTCAGTGTGTTATTGTTATTAAGGGAGGTCGCCTTCTGATTGGATACTTATATACCGATGTCTTGCGATCAGATAGCGGTCTCTTCTTTCAGAGATATTTAAGCGGCATGTTTTTGCGACGCAACCAATAGATTTCAAAGAAATTGGAAAGCTCATTCGGGCAGGGGAAATTCAAAGTTTTATGCCTCTTTCCAACCTCAAATTCTAATTATACCTTCCATAAATATGGCTAAGCATAAATAATTTTACTTGAGAGTCTTTTTACTTTGAACTACTATTTGGCATGCATGCATGTTACGTATAAGCCTCGGGGAGGAAAAGATAATCGAAACAGCGAAAGAAGAAGTCTTTACATCGATATTTTTCAAGAGCTCCGTTGTGGTTTAATGTAGACTCTAAGCTGACGAAAATGAAAGGAAAATAAAACATCCTCGGATATTGAATAATGGCAAATCGACCGAGAATGTTTCGTTCGGAAGCATCGTTTGTTCACAACGGCATATTACCTTTCGAAAAATTATGAGGAATAATTTCTTCCTTTTCTGGAATTATGAGTCACTCGTACGGGTGAAAATATTTAATTCAATAATCTCTCAAAACAATCTTATGCTATAGCCAAAATTTGAAATTCCTCTGTCGGATTATTCGAAACTTTAGATGAGCGGGTGGACATGGCATACGGTCTGGCGCAGATTCAAACTTCCATTGCGAGCTCATAAATGTGAGGCGTTTGTTCTTAAGAGATAATATAACTTAGTCTGTTTACAAATAAAAGAGAAGTTAATTAATTTCTAGCAAAAATCAGTTACAGCATTGATTTTTTTCTAAGTTAAGAAATAATTAATTAACAGAATATACCTAAATTATAGCAATTAATAAGGACTACAATCAGACATCGGAATGTAAACACTTTTTAAAAGGAAAATGTTCATTCCGTTGCTAGAGCTCCCAATGAAACAAGATACAGGCATCTGAAAAACAATTGATGTTCTCAAATTCTAAAAGTTTTCATCTTAAATGAATGTTTTTGGAATGAAAGTATACTAATGTCTGCTCTCTTTCCAGGTCTATGTTCGACTGCTTTTCGTTTATGCCCAAAGTCCAAGAAACATTCGAAAATATGCGTCGCCGCAGGCCTATCATTGACATCGCTCAGCTCTGGTTCCGAGACCAACACGCAACTTTGTTACGGACTTGGAGTCGTTTGCTGCATGACCAAGAAATTGACTTGTATGATGTCAAACCCTACCTCTTTCGACTCAAGGACTTTCGAGCCATTTTCCCCACTCTTAGCCGAAAGGGCAAAAAGCGTGCACTCGAGTGGCAGAAGTTGGCCAATTATTCAATTGTCCGGGTCTTCCTTTACCGCAAGAAACTGTATGACCCATAAAGGGCGTGGTCTCTGCGGCGTCATCTAACATCGACTGTCTTTTCTCTGCATCGATTACGTCCTGTTTTTACCGATCTTGACAACTGTAGTGCACTACTCCACCTGTTGCACTCAATTTTCGAATTTTATGACTTTATTACCGATGATGACTCACACTCCCGATTGTGACATTTACCGAAGTTTGTCTTTCCATCACCTACAGCCATCCTCCTACCATCCTCTTTATTCCACCTTATCAGTAAGCATCTCCCAGCCGTACCACCAGGCGAAGCCACCGAGCTACGCTTCCAACACCACCGGGAGCGTAAGGCGGTGGTGATTTATGGAGAGCGACTTCGTAACCTACCTCCAAGTGGTGCTCTCCGGTGAACGCTCTCACCACTTCGGGTGGGGGCGGCTGAAAGGTTACAGAATCATCAAGGAAATGAAAGCTTACAGAAACTGGACCATGTGGATATTATATATATTCAGCGAAGACATCGAAAAGAACTCTTCCTCTATATTGTGGCCTCAAGTTTCGGAGATATGGATTCGCTATCCGATCCGGACAAACGTAGAATGCAGCTACCATCTTGGTGATACTGGATATTTTGCATTAGACATTTATCAGCAAATAACATGCAGCAAAGTTATGAACAGTCAAACGGCCACAGAGTAACAAATTCAAGTCTAAGGACGGTAGAAGGACAAATTAATGGGCTGAAGATTTATGTACAGCGATTTCTTCAAACTCCTTTTGTTTTGCATATGTTCTTTTATGTAGAAAGATTTATATTAGATCATTAAAGTTCAGTAAATTGTTGAATGAATCGTGTTTGGCTTGCTGAGCTATATATAACGAATATTTACATATTTTTTGTAGGATATTTATGAATGAACATTATGAGAAACTGATTTTCAAAAAGTTCCTTGATGAGATCTATCATACAGCCCAAGTGACATGTTTTTATCACAAACAATAGAGTCTGCAAGAAACTCAATCTTACCAGGTAGGAATCGGGATGAAAAATGCAACGGTAGACATGGCATTGCGAGAAAATGTGTCAATATATTCACGCTCCACCACAGAAATTCATTTGAGGGATATGCGATAAAAATATGCTTCCATTCTAGCAGCATAAGAATCATACGTTTTCGTAACCAACGAAATGTTTCACATCATAACGCACATATCATGTCAAAAGACGCGCTTCGCATTACCAAGTTCTAAAGTTGAATCTTTGAGAACTCAACGGATATTTAACGATTATTCTTTTTCTTTTTTTCTTAACAGTTGGCTTAAAGCTTTTGTTCTGAATTTTAGCGGATGATTTAATTTGAGTTCGTCCACCGAACTGCTTTTTATTTGGCTGCACATTTCTTTCCTTTGTGTTGTACCTTTGTGTTGAGATCTTCTGTTGCTGTTGTGGGCCTAATGGCTAGAGCTCGGTCAACCGATACTGGAGTCTAAGGGTCGATTACCACTGTTCTCATGGATGTTCGAAGCCTTTAGGAAACGGCTTTAAGTAGTAGGTCCCGATGCAATTAAATCTCGCGTAGCAAAAAAATGACAGTACACTCCGACCAACCAACCAAATTTTGTTGTCGGGAGATTATCATTTGGCTTTTATTGATCAAACAAAACTATTTGATTCGGGAGGGCCACATTTCAGATATGTTAGCCGAACGATCCTATTTCGCGGACGGCAGAGCTACGATGCCGGACTGTTGACCTTGCGATGCGGGAGATCAACTTTCTTAGATCGTTGTCCTGGCATTCACATATTTCGGTTGTCAAACACTTACTTTTCTTAGCTCTGCCAGCGATCCCTATTTAGATTAGAAACAACGAGAAAATTGGCAGTTGAACCAGCGATCTATTTTAATTGGGATATAACGGCGGGCATTCAGGTCTGAGTTCCTTTTCACACCCAAAGAAACGAGCCAGAAACTGCGTGATTTTGCTGATTTATGGTGATTCATTATGTTTTTTTTTAGAAAATGAAGGTAAAATTTAATACTTTCAGCGCAAGCATGGGATAAGTAAATATTCGAAAGGCTGTAGAACAGAATAGTTTAGATTTATTCTTTTGATATAAAATATTTCTGTGACTTAAATTGAAACATAAGAGAAAAAATGCGTAGTTTTTCAAGGCCTGATGCTTCCATTGAACACAGACACTATATGGACAAAAGTATTTGGACACTGCATGTCTTTCAGAAAACGTGCTTTATTATTCTATTTAGTGACTGGTAGGCCCTGCTTTTTATTGTATTACAGCGGCAACACGTTGAGGTATACTTTCCACAAGTGTTTTGTAAGTCTGGGCAGGAATAGCTCGCCATGCCTCTTGCAAGTCACTGAGAAGAGACTGTTTTGAAGTTGGGCGTGACTGGCGGTGTCGTACCCATTCTTTGAGAAGACCAGTCAAGCAAATTCACCTCAACTTCAGAAAACCAGTCCAGCACACGTTTTGCAGTATGACATGGAGCACGATCCTGTTGGAAGAAACAACCATCATACTCGTAGTATTGCCATAGTGTAGGCAGGGCCGAATTATTCAGATCGTCGAAGTACACGTCAGCGTTCATGGTACCAGGTAGAGAAAGCAATGGGCCGAGTCCTAAGCAGAAAAACAACCCCACACTAACGTTGACTCTCCCCCGAACTTCACTGTTGGAACAACACACTCAGAATAAAACTGTTCTTCGAGTTGTCGCCAAGCCCAAATACGCCCATCAGACTGGAAGATTGAATACCGAGACTCATCACTCCAAAGAACAGTTTTCCATTCTTCAGTGATCAAGGAACGACGGGCGACACACCAGGCCAAACGATGCCTCTCATTAATAGATGTAATCAATGGCTAGTATGCAGTTGTTTGACCATGGATAACCGATCATATCCAGCTTTCTGAGGATAGTTTTACCTCTAACAGTAGAGCTCTCAGATGCATATCCTACCTCTACAGTGATGGCAAGTGTAGAAGTGTCGGACTTCTTGACTTGGCGTACCGAGCATCTTCTGTCACGTTCTGCCATTTTATGCGGTCGTCCGGGGCGGTTTCTTTTTCCGTTGTTGCTTCGTCTTGCTTCCATCGCTTGATAACATACGCTACACTCGATTTTGGGATATTCAGTTTGGATGCAACAGCTCTTACAGAAAGATGACACAAATGGCATCGTATGATGAACCCTCTTTAGAACGCGGTAAGTTGAGGTCCACGAGGCATAGCTCCACTAAAATGACTGAATAGTTAATAGAAAATAAGAGGTTTTTTATTTTACCCATGACCTTCCCAGCATACAGTTCGCCGAACCCAGTATTTGAATAATTGCCGATTTTCTGCAGTGTCCATATTCTTTTGTCCATATAATGTATATCTTAGCATTTAGGTCACATCATAGTGAGTAACATGTAATACGATAGCACAATTTCATTGAAATATATGGAAAGCTTCCTTCCAGTGCTAGGCATCTCAAAATTTCAGCAATGTTATTTAAAAACCCCAGTGCGTAAGTGTCATAAAGATTGTTTATGTCGGGTTTTCAAAAATTATAAATACTATCGAAGTATGAAAGATGTAAATATGAAACGGGCATCATCTTGTTATGAAGTCTAAAAGGAAAACAAACAAAATAATAATGATACTAATAATAATATTAATAACCTATGTGAAAGAAGAAAAAATTAAAGAAAAAATGTCTACGCCACTGAATGGACATTGTCGCCCAAAATGGTTCCATAGTCACTGGTAGTCATGTTCCTTATCAAGGTGTATAGAGTCCTGCTAAAAACCACGATAAGACCGCCAAAACCATGACTGAACCTCGACTATCCGTTACTGTCGGAAGGAGAGAGTTTGGGCTGTAAGCTTATGCGGTGTTCTCCACACGTCAGCACGTCCTGATGTGAGGAATAGTGTGAACAAGGTTTCATCTGAAAGCAGTACTTGTTTCCTTTGATCAGCTATCTATGGCTTACGTTCCTGGTACCTCTGAAGTCTGCGTTTTGCAATGATTTGTGACAAGGCGAGGTCTGGAAAAGCGGCTCTCGTGAAAATGTTTGACTTCTCGAGTTGCCTTCTTACTGTATAAGTCGAGACTGGGTTACCTTTCTTAAATGAGAAATTATTTTTTTAATTATAATTTTTTTTTACGAATGCGGAGGCACTTGTCGTGAAGACATTCGCCTATAATTCACTGCAGTTTTGCTGGCCATTTTATTATGGGGGTACCATATAGTCGGACCTGTATGACCCCCTATGAAGTGACGATACGAACGGAGGCATTTTAGTAGAGCTTCGCCGAGATTCGATCCGAACATCCTTAGCACCGAAAGCCAGGGCGCTGTATCACAAGGCCGCCACGGCCCTCAATTATAAAAACTGTGCAAATCGCAAGAAGATTCCTTTTATTATACTTTTGAATTGTTTATAGAGGATTAACACCAACAGATTTTCAAACCCATGAGAACAGAAGATGTTTGTCCCATGTCGAGTAACTTGACTCGCGCACAACCTGAAAAAACGTGAATTTCTCTGTTTCTGATGTTTCGACCATTTTGAAATGTTTGTTGGCAGTACGTAGTATTTTTCGCAACCAATCGACGTCATACGTAGCTTTCGGGACCATCCCACATGTCCTTCAAGCGTGGGCTGTCGCAGAGTCGAAAGGGTACTCGAAATTTCGAGTTTTTAAAAATCCCGAGTAGAACGGGGCGATACGGTCTCCGCCACGTTAGCAAAGCCAGCGATCTCGTCATATGACGTCATACCACTGGACACTACATGAAAGACCTTCGTAAAGGTTTTTTAGTCCTAAAGAACTATGCTGTTCCAAATGCATTTCAAAAACGAACACGGAGTTGCCCGTTTTAAGTTATTAACGAAAGCGATGACGTCAGGGAAAACGCCGTACCAGTTGATCGGTTTTCGGTCCCTTATTGTCAAAAAAGTTGCAATAGAGACGGCTCTAGTTCATGCTAAAGGTTTATTACTCCAAAAGACCTCTTTCCAGAAAGCCCAAAATACAGCGTTGGCACCTATTACGAATTAATTGTGAAAGCTTTAGCGTCAGATTATTGTAATTACTGATTTTCCCTCTACCGAACAAAGAAACACGGAGCTTTCGAAACAATCCTTGTGCTCCTGACGCAGCGGGTGTCGGAGAGTGGCATGTATACTCGAATTTGCGATAATTTTCAAATCCGGAGGAGAACGGGTCCATACGGTTTCCGGCACGCCCGCGAAGACAGCGATCTTGCCGCATGACGTCATGCAACTGAAGGTTTCTTGTAAGTCCTTCCTAAGGATCTTTTTTGTCCTAGGCAACTATACTCTGCGAAATACATCCCAGAACGAGCACGGGGACTCAGGTTTAAAGTTACTCGACAAAGCGATGACGTCAGAGAAACCGCCGTAGCAATTTCTCTTTTTTTCGGCACCTAATTGCCAAGAAGTAGAACTAGAGACGCCTCTAATTCATGCCAAATGTTTATTACTCCAAAAGACCTCTTTCCCAGAAAGCCCAAAATATTGCGTTGGCGCCAATTCCGAATTTATCGTGAAAGCGGTTCGTGAGATTATCGAAATTAAATTTTTGAAAATGAATATCGAATTTAAATATCGGACTCGAAGGGCTCGTTAAATATTGTTTCCATTTTACTTCAGTGAAGTTATGAGCTACCTCATAACATAAATCGAGAAAGAGGATTCTATCAGAGCCGTAGTGTTTACTTTCGGCAGTGGCAGATTTCCGCAGAGGTGATCGAAGCGCAAGCCTCTGGCCCCCAAATCAACCCAAACATTTTACCTTCTAACATATTAAATTTTTTTTATTTACGTAGCCGCTATTTGTGTACACCGGGAGGGCAAAAACATACAACTTTCCTCGGAAATTCGTAGAGTTGGGGTCTTACGCCTGCATCATGATTGAACTGATGTTTACAAACTCCGAAACAGTCTATAAAGATAAGAGTCCAACGCTACCTGGACCGACATCGACTCCCTCCACCTGACCACAGAGTCCTTGTAGTCTCTATACACACTCTTAGACGCACACACACACACAAAAAATAAATAAAATAATAAATAAATCAATAAATAAACGATGCAGATGTGATGTACATGAACACAAAATCAAATGATTACAATTTCAGAAGAATTCGATAATTTATTCAAGAGAAAGAGCTTTACAAAGGGAAAAAGTCAATAACGTGCTGCTCAGTCTCTGGCCTTTATGCAAGCAGTTATTCGACTTGGCATTGATTGATTGACGGGGCGGATGTCCTCCTGCGAGATATCGTGCCAAATTCTGTCCAATTGGCGCGTTAGATCGTCAAAATCCCGAGCTGGTTGGAGTGCCCTGCCCATAATGCTCCAAACGTGTTCAATGGGGGAGAGGTCCGGCGACCTTGCTGGCCAGGGTATTGTTGGGCAAGAACGAAGACAAGCAGTAGAAACTCTCGCCGTGGGCGGGCCGTCATTATCTTGCATAAATGTAAGCTCAGGATGGCGTGATAGGAAGGGCAGCACAACGGGGCGTAGAATATCGTCGACGTACCGCTATGGTGTAAGGGTGCCACGGATGATATTCAAAGGGGTCGTGCTGTGAAATGAAATGGCTCCCCATCACTCCTGGTTGTCGACCCGTATGCCAGAAGACAGTCAGGTTGGTATCCCGCCGCTGTCCGGGGCGTCCCCAGACACGTATTCGCTGGTCATCGGGGCTCCATTCGAAGCGGGACTCGTCACTGAAGCCAATTCTTCTCCAGTCAGTGACATTCCAGGTTGAATGTGCCCCACACCACTGCAAACGGGCTTGTCGGTGTACAGACGTCAATGTTAGTCGGCGCAAAGGGTCAATGGTAGTCGACGCGAGCTCAGCCCCCTTTCCCTGAGTCTCCTGTGAATGGTGCTTGCGGTCACTGAAGCACCAGTTGCACGTACGATCGACGATGATGATGAATCTGGGGCTGTGACTGCCTCTGACGATTGCTCGGTCCTCACGTTCTGTCGTTTCTGTAGGTCGACCGCTTCCTTCTTGACGACGTGCTCGGTCATGGTTCACCCATTGCTGCCAACATCGTCTAATAGTGACATCGCTCCTATCCAATTAGCCGATTAGACCATCCGGCTTCTTTGAGCCCAACTACATGTTCTCTTTCAATTTCTGACATCTGCGCATATTGTTCGCCCTCCTGTATGCGAGACATAGTTACTGAATGAAATTCGCTATGATACTGAATGAAATTGCACTGAATGAAATTCGCAAAGAATTTATGACCTAGAATCGAAATTTCTCATCTTTAATATCCTGCCAGTTGCGCAGTTAAGATGCGCTGCAGCGTCACGTGTTTATTCATTGGCGCCACCAAACTTTATAATTTTGCTTTTTCCGTCGAAACCTGTATGCATATCAATTTGTGTCCATTTTGCATTACCCCTTCTTGGTGCGTCGTTTTTTTTTTGTCTAAGAGTGTAAAATTTCAATTTCGCGCTAAAAATGTGAACGTACAATTCCTAGGCTCTCTTAAAGAAAATGACCGCAGGTACGAAACTGAAGCGATTCAACTTGAATTTTTTTTTAATCTTTTTTTGTTGTTCCGCTGTTCCGATTATAAACATAAAATATTTATTAAAAAGTTCAAATGTCTTTTTTGTATTTATCTAAAAGAATTAATATTTAAACATATCAGAGGGTGCCTCTAATTTATTTCCGCCTCGGGCCCCTGAAATGCAATAACCCCCCACTGTTCATACGATTGTACTATTTCAATTTTTGTTTACAGTTTTAGAAGTTGAAACAGTTGAATGTAGTTTCCATTCTTGAGATAAATAAATAGCTTCAAACAATTGAAAAGTTTTACTCAGTCATCATTGTTACGATTGTTTTGCCGCAACAGAGGAAGTCGACGGGCGTTCTATTCTTTGCCCATTCTCTGATAAAACTTCAAACTTGAAGGTTGTTCAAGAGAGCTATTTTAAGTGTTTTAAGCTTTTTGATTGAATTATTTTGAAAACTTTAAAGAAACAAACAAACTGCGAAATGAGTTTGAACTGCTGTGCCTTGAAATGCCTGTAAGTAGAACTAGCACCTTCTTTCCCAATTTTTTCAGATTTTAACGGCTAGAAGAGATTGCTTGTGACTACGGATGAGCGTACAGAAAGATTATTCTGTACTATGTACTAAGAGAGTTTGAAAGACTCAAAACAGACTCCTAACGATAGTTAGATACCATCGAAAAATTTAGAAAGAATCTAGATATTGACGGGGACCAGAACTTGTATTCAAACTATAAATGTATGCGAGAACGATCGATCGCAAAACCTTCTGCGAAGGACTGGTCAATCCCATTCGACCCGTTGGACATCACTGTCGTAGTAAAATCGTTTCGAGTACCACAAATAATTTTCCAGAAAGCAAACCATTTGTTACCGTTAAGCAAAAATGTACAGGTAGCTTTGCAACTAGGATTCGCCCTCGTTATGGGCTGATCGGTGGGCCATGCCACATGGGTCCGAGGTAGCCGAGTGGTATCTCTTCGTCCTCCGACTGGGGTTGCTCGGTTTGAATCCAGACTACGCCATTCGATACCTTCTTTTCTGTGCTGGATAAGGCACGTTAAGACCGTAAACCGGAAAGTCCTCCCATGAGGTCAGGGAGTGTGGGAGAAGGCAAGAGCCCTGAAGATGTCGCCCCTGGGGAGCTAGATCTAAACTGGGGTGACAGACAATTCACCAGCAGGTATTTCATCCGGGAAGGCCTTAGTACCTACGTCCCCTGTTTGGTGTATTGTAAATGGGGAGACATATCGGATAAAACTTCTCGGTTGCGGAGGATTCATAGCCCTTGCTGAGTTTCCCATAGAGAGGTCTGAACCTATGTCCTATATGCTGGGGATGTCCATTTCTGCTTCATGCTCTGCGTTTTTGGCACGCATCAGGCTTTTTACCATCTGGTTTTGAAACTAGTCTGGAAAAACAACTTAAAGGCACTGTGTCAGGGGGGTGTAAATATAGAGTCCGGAAAATATGGAGGGTGTGTCTTCAATGGATGGGATGGGGTCAAGTCGTTTTGAAGCAGACGACATTTTCATTGGCTCGTAGTGGGTATATGTCCATCATTCGGTGCATCATAGTGGAAGTTGAACAGACAAACAGACATCATTTTGCTTTTCACTATTGAGATATTTAGCATGAAGTCTCCCATAATTAAATCAATTTATTAATTAATATTGAGAGAGTGGTATTTTCTGACGTTCTTGATTTTTTCCCTCAACAGATTCGGGCGCCGTGCAGTTTCCGATAGAAAAAGAGAGAGAGATAATCTAAGAAGACATCACAAATTTGAAATGTAAGTATTCATTCGTCGAATGTTTTGGTAACAGGTACACGATATCACTGATTTTTTTCAAACGTTCTTATTTTGCACGCAAAAATGTGTTCGCTCTTATTATTTCGACCTCAGGTAATGCTCTTAAAAGGGCATCATGTAAAGCAGGGGTTCCTAACTGGTTGCCATCGACAACAAGAAATGGTCAGCGGGCTCTGGAAAGAAAAGAAATAAATTGGTTTCATCGCATCGAAACGACCACAAATTGATCCATTTTTTAAAAATGGGAAGGAAGCATTTTTATTCCCCAGTTGTTTTGTTACAATTCTAAAAATTTCGCTTTCTGACGTTTTCTTCCGCTCTCTGACGTTTCGAGTACTAAAAAATGTGCTTAAAATTTCTTGTATAAATTTTTATAAGTGAAACAACCGCAACCTTGAAAAGTCTCGTTCATTTTTAAGTTTTCAGAGACTTTTATTTTTACAATTCAGTTATTTTTTGTTCACTTTCGTTTTTCGACTCAATACCTCTATGCCGATCTCTTTCGATCAGGTAGCGCTCTTTTCTGTCAGAGATCTTCTAAGCGGCATGTTTTTCGAAGCAACCAATATATTTCGCCTAAATTCGGAAGCTCATTGGCGGAGAAATTTCAAAGTTATGTGCCTCTTCACGACATCAAATTCTAATCATACTTTCAATAAATACCGCTACTCAAAAATAGTTTACTTAAGAGTCTTTTTACTTTGAACTACACTTTGGCATGTATGCATGTTACGTAGAAGCCTCGGACAGGAAAAGATAATCGAAACAGCGACAGAACAAGTCTTTACGTCGATATTTTTCAAGAGCTCCGGAGTGGTTTAATGCAAACTCTAAGCTGACGAAAATGAAAGGAAGATTAAACATTCTCGGAATTTGAAAAATGGAAAATCGACCGTGAATGTTTTGTTCGGAAGCATCGTTTGTTCACAACGGTATATAATCTTTCGAAAAATTTCTTCCCTTTCTGGATTTATGAGTCACTCGTACGCGTGGACATGTTTAATTCAATAATGTCTCAAAACAATCTTATGCTATAGCGAAAGTTTGAAATCCCTCTGTCGAATTCTTCGAGACATTGGATGAGTGCGTGGACCTGACATGGAGTCTGGCGCAGATTCAAACTTCCACTGCGAGCTCATAAATGTGAGGCGTTTGTTATTAAGAGATGATATAACTTAGTCTGTTTACAAATAAAAGAGAAGTTAATAAATTTCTAGCAAAAATCAGTTGCAGCATCGAATTTTTTCTAAAAGTTTTCATCTTTAAATGAATTTTTTTGGAATGAAAGTATAACTAATATCTGTTTTCTTTCCAGGTCTATGTTCGACTGCTTTTCGTTTATGCCCAAAGTCCAAGAAACATTCGAAAATATGCGTCGCCGCAGGCCTATCATTGACATCGCTCATCTATGGTTCCGAGACCAACACGCAACTTTGTTACGGACTTGGAGTCGTTTGCTGCATGACCAAGAAATTGATTTGTATGATGTCAAACCGTACCTCTTTCGACTTACGGACTTTCGAGCCATTTTCCCCACTCTTAGCCGAAAGGGCAAAAAGCGTGCACTCCAGTGGCAGAAGTTGGCCAATTATTCAATTGTCCGGGACTTCCTTTACCGCAAGAAACTGTATGACCCGTAAAGGGCGTTGTCTCTGCGGCGTCACTTAAGATCGACTGTCCTTTCTCTGCATCGATTACGTCCTATTTTTACCGATCTTGACAACTGTAGTGCACTATTCCACCTGTTGCGCTCTATTTCCGAATTTTATGACTTTATTACCGATGATGACTCACACTCCCGATTGTGACATTAACAAAACACCGAACGTTGTCTTTCCATCAGCTACAGCCATCCTCTTACCACCCTCTTTCTTCCACCTATTAGTAGTAAGCATCTTCCAGCCATACCAAAAGGCGAAGCCACCGAGCTACGTTTCCAACACCACCGGGAGCGTAAGGCGGTGGTGATTTAAGGAGAGCGGCTTCGTAACCTACCTCCAAGTGGTGCTCTCCGGTGAACGCTCTCACCACTTCAGGTGGGGGCGGCTAAAAGGTTACAGAATCATCAAGGAAATTAAAGCTTAGAGAAACTGAACCATATGGAAATTATATATTTTATGGAAGACATCGAAAAAAACTCTTTCTCGAGTTTTTGGTCTCAAGTTCCGGGGATATGGATTCGCTGTCCGGTCCTGCCAAACGTAGAAACCAGCGGCCATCTTGGTGATGCTGGATATTTTGCATTACACATTTATCAGCAAATAACACCCAGAAAAGTCATGAACAGTCAAACGGCCACAGAGTAACAATTTGAAATATACGGAAGTTAGAAGAGCACATGAATGTGCTCAAGATTGATGTACAGCGATTGCTTCTAACTCCTTTTGTTTTACATCTGATCTTTAACATAGGAAATTTTGTAATATTTCATTAAAGTTCAGTAAATTGTTTAATGAATCGTATTTGGTTCACTGAGCTATATGTAACGAGTATTATGCCTTTTTGTAGGATATATATTAATGAACATTGTAAGAAATTGATTTTTAAGTTCTTTGATGACATCTACCTTACAGCCCTAGTGACATGTTTTTATCACAAACTATAGTGTCTGCAACAAACTCAATCTTACCAGACAGGATTCGGGATGAACAATGCAACGGTAGACATGGCATTGCGAGAAAATGTGTGAATATATTCACGCTTCACCACAAAACTTGAATTGAGGGATATGTGAGAAAAATATGCTTCCACCCAACATTTTCAACCCGATCATGTTTTTTCATAATCGACGAAATGTTTCACATCATCACGCACATATCATGTCAAAAGTCGCGCTTCGCATTACCAAGTTTTAAAGTTGAATCGTTGAGAACTCAACCGATGTTCGACGATTTTTTGTTCTGAATTTTAGCGAATGATTTAATTTGAGTTCGTCCACGGAACTGCTTTTTATTTGGCTGCACATTTCTTTCCCTTGTGTTGTACCAAAGATCTTCTGTTGCTGTTGTGGGCCTCATGGCTAGAGCTCTGTCAACCGATTCTGGAGTCTAAGGGTCGATTCCCACTGTTCTCATGGATGTTCGAAGCCTTTAGGAAACGGCTTTAAGCAGCAGGTCGCGATGGATTTAACCCTCGTGAAGCAAAAATAAATTACCTTAACACTCCGACCAACCAACTAAATTTTGTTGTCGGGAGATTATCATTTTGCTTTTATTGATCAAACAAAAACTCTTTTATTGGGGAGGAATACATTTCAGAAATGTTTGCCGAATGATCCTACAGGGTTTGTATAAAAAGTATCGTGAAAAGTTTCGGAAAAATAGATTTATTTGAGATATTGCTACAATAAATCAAGAGTTTTCAAAGTACATCCCTCGAGCGTCTACACACTTTTGCCAGCGGCTTTTCCACGACTCGAAGGCTCCCTGGAAGGCAAATTCAGGAACGTCCTTAAGAATACGCGTGCAAGCTTCTTTGACGGCACTTAGGGTCCCATGGTGGTGTCGTTTGAGGGAGGATTTCACTTTTGGGAACAGGAAATAGTCTGCTGGTGCCAAGTCGGGACCGGAAAGGGGGTTGGGGAATCGACGCGATGCCGTTTATGGTCAGGTAGTCGGGACCTTGGAGCAGGTGTGGCTGGGTGCATTGTCAAGATGCATTTTCCAATTTCCGGCGATGGCTGACCTCACCCGGTCGATCCTTCTCTTCAGTCTTCATAGCACTTCTAGGTAAACATTACCATTCCCTGTCTGCACCTCAGGTACAAATGTGTAGTGGACCACCCCTTGACATTAGGGATTTTAACCTTGACAAACTTAGTGGACACCCCCTTGGCGTCAAAGAAAACGATGAGCATGGCTTTCACTCTGGATTTGCTCATTCGAGCATTTTTTGGACGAGGTGATGCCGCAGTGTGTCATTCGGAACTTCGCCGCTTTGTTTCCGGGTCGTATTCAAATATCAAAGCTTCGCTACCCGTCATTACGTTGTCCAAACAGCCGATGTCTTCTTCAATGCGTTGCAGAAGGTCTCCGCAAGCAGACACTCGCCTCTGGCTTTAGGTCGTTCCTCATGACCTTCGGGACGAGTTTGGCGCAGAACTTTCTCATCGCCAAATTTTCAGTGATAATGCTGTTCACTGCAATCTCATCAATGCCATTTTCATCTGTGATCATGCGCACACTTAACCGACGGTCTGAATTCAGCACTTTGCGCACACGTTGCACGTTGTCGTCGGTTCTTGAGGTCGACGGCCGCCCAGTGCGGGGCTCGTCCTCCGCACCCTCTCGGCCATGTTTGAAGAGCTTGTGTCATTTTAAAACTGCAGTTTGTGACATACTTTCATCCTTGAGCACTTGGCGAATCATGCCCAACGTCTCCGTACCCCAGTCCAATACAAAATTTGATGGCGTACCGCTGTTCAATCGTTCGCTGCATTTTGTGCTTGCACCGAGTCACTCGACAGGGGTCCACTAAAAACACGAGCTAGTCTGAATCATCGCTCACAGGCGACTGGCGTTTGGCTCGTCTTGAAGGTCACATCCCCCACCACCGGGCGACACACCAGGCCAAACGACGCCTCTCATTAACAGATGCAATCAATAGCAAGTATGCAGCTGTTTGATCATGGATATCCGATCATGTGCAGCTTTCTGCGGATAGTTTCACCACTAACAGCAGAGCTCTCAGATGCATATCCAACCTCTACAGCGATCGCAAGGGCAGAAATGTGCGACTTCTTGACTTGGCGTACCGAGCATCTTCTGTTACGTTCTGCCATTTTATGGGGTCGTCCGGGGCGGTTTCTTTTTCCGTTGTTGCTTCGTCTTGCTTCCATCGCTTGATAACATACGCTACACTCGATTTTGGGATATCCAGTCTGAATGCAACAGCTCTTACAGAAAGATGACACAAATGACATCCTACTATGAACCCTCTTTGAAACGCGTTAAGTTGAGGTCCACGAGGCATAGCTCCACTATTGTGAATGAATAATTAATAGAAAATAAGCTGATTTTTATTTTTCCCATGCCCTTCCCAGCATACAGTTCGGCGAACCCAGTATTTGCATATTTCCCGATATTCTGCAGTGTCCATATACTTTTGTCCATAGAGTGTATAGCTTAGCACTTAGGTCAAAACATAGTGAGTATTATGTAATACTATCGCGAATTTACATTGAAATATATGGAAGGCTTTCTTCCAGTGCTAGGCGTCTCAAATTTTCAGCAATGTTATTTAAAAACCCCAGTGAGTAAGTGTTATAAAGCTTGTTTATGTCGGGTTTACAAAAATTATAAATACTATCGAAGTAGAAAAAATGTACAAGTCAAACGGGCATGATCATGTTATGGAGTCTAAAAGGAAAACAAACAAAATAATCATGATACTAATAATAATATTAATAATATATGTGAAAGAAGAAAAATTAAAGAAAAAATGTCTACGCCACTGAATGGACATTGTCGCCAAAAATTGATCAATAGTCACTGCTAGTCACGTTCCCTATCAAGGTGTAAAGAGTCCTGCTAAAAACCACGATAGGACCGCCAAAACCATGACTGAACCTCGACTATGCTTTACTGTCAGAAGGAGAGAGTTTGGGCTGTAAGCTTATGCGGTGTTCTCCACACGTCAGCACGTCCTGATGTGAGGAATAGTGTGAACATGGATTCATCTGAAAACAGTACTTGTTTGCTTTGACCAGCTATCCATGGCTTACGTTCCTGGTACCTCTGTAGTCTACGTTTTGCATCGATTTGTGACACGGCGAGCTCTGGAAAAGCGGCTCTGGTGAAAATGTTTTACTTCTCGAGTTGCCTTCTCACAGTATAAGTCGAGACTGGGTTACCTTTCTTAAGTAAGAAAAATTTTTTAATCATAAAAACTTTTTTTTTCTTTTACGAATGCGGAGGCACTTGTTGTGAATACATTCGCCTATAATTCACCGCAGTTTTTCTGGCATTTTGTTATGGGGCCGCCATATACGCAGCTATGAAGGGACGATACGAACGGAGGCATTTTAGTGGTGCTTCGCCGGGATTCGATCCGAACACCCTTAGCACCGAAAGCCAGCGCGCTGTACCACAAGTCCGCCACGGCCCTCAATTATAAAAACTGTACAAATCGTAAGAAGATTCCTTTTATTATACTTTTCTATTGTTTATAGCGGATTAACACCTCCAGATTTTCAAACCCATGAGAACAGAAGATGTTTGTTCCATGTCGAGAAACTTGACTCGTGCACAACATGGAAAAACGTGAATTTCTCTCTTTCTGATGTTTTGACCATTTTGAAATGTTTGTTGGCAGTACGTAGTTTTTTCCGCAACCAATCGACGCAATTCGTAGCTTTCGGGACCATCCCAAGCCCTTCACGCGTGGGCTGTCGCAGAGTCGAAAGGGTACTCGAACTATCGAGTTTTTTAAAATCCCGAGTAGAACGGGGCGATACGGTCTCCGCCACGTTAACAAAGCCAGCGATCTCGCCATATGACGTCATACCACTGGACACTACATGAAAGACCTTCGTAAAGGTTTTTTAGTCCTAAAGAACTATGCTGTTCCAAATACATTTCAAAAATGAACACGGGGTTGCCCGTTTTAAGTTACTAGCGAAAGCGATGATGTCAGGGAAAACGTCGTACCAGTTGGTCGGTTTTCGGCCCCTTATTATCAAAAAAGTTGCAATAGAGACGGCTCTAGTTCATGCTAAAGGTTTATTACTCCAAAAGACCTCTTCCCAGAAAGCCCAAAATACTGCGTTGGTACCTATTACGAATTAGGGCCTGTTCACATAGGAGTCCATTGCGTAGCGTTAAGGAAAAGATGACGTTAAGACGAAAATAAACCAATCATATGCCTCCAAACAATTAGCAATGAAATTTTTAACGCCTATGATTGATTTATTTTCGTCTCAACGTCATTTTTTCCTTAACGCAACGCAACGGACTCCTATGTGAACAGGCCCTTAATTGTGAAAGCGGTAACGTCAGATTATCGTAATTACTGATTTTCCCGCTACCGAACAAAGAAACACGGAGCTTTGGAAACGATCCTTGTGCTCCTGACGCAGCGGGTGTCGGAGAGTGGCATGTATAATCAAATTTGAGATAATTTTCAAATCCCTTGGAGAACGGGTCCATACGGATTCCGGCACGCCCGCGAATACAGCGATCTTGCCGCATGACGTCATGCAACTGAAGATTTCTTGTAAGTCCTTCCTAAGGATCTTTTTTTGTCCTAGGCAACTATACTCTGCGAAATACATCAAAGAACGAGTACGGGGACTCAGGTTTAAAGTTACTCGACAAAGCGATGACGTCAGAGAAATCGCAGTACCAATTTCTCTTTTTTTCGGCACCTAATTGCCAAGAAGTAGAACTAGAGACGCCTCTAATTCATGCCAAATGTTTATTACTCCAAAAGACCTCTTTCCCAGAAAGCCCAAAATATTGCGTTGGCGCCAATTCCGAATTTATCGTGAAAGCGGTTCGTCAGATTATCGAAATTAAATTTTTGAAAATGAATATCGAAATTAAATATCGGACTGGAAGGGTTCGTTAAATATTGTTTAAATTTTACTTTGGTGAAGTTATGAGCTACCTCAAAACATAAATCGAGAAAGAGGATTCTATCAGGGCCGTAGTGTTTACTTTCGGCAGTTGCAGATTTCCGCAGAGGTGATCGAAGCGCAAGCCTCGGGCCCCCAAATCAACACAATCATTTTAGCTTCTAACATTTTAAATTTTTTTTATTTACGTAGCCGCTATTTGTGTACACCGGGAGGGCAAAACCATACAACTTTCCTCGGAAATTCGTAGAGTTGGGGTCTTACGCCTGCATCATGATTGAACTGATGTTTAGAAACTCCGAAACAGTCTATAAAGATAAGAGTCCAACGCTACCTGGACCGACATCGACTCCCTCCACCTGACCACAGAGTCCTTGCCGTCTCTATATACACTCTTAGACACACATACACACACACACACACACTAATAAATAAATAGATAAATAAAATAGCAAAAAATAAATAAATAAACGACGCAGATGTGATGTACATGAACAGAGAATCAAATGATTACAATTTGAGAAGAATAGGATGATTTATTCAAGAGAAAGAGCTTTACAAAGGGAAGAAGTCAATAACGCGCTGGTCAATCTCTGGCCTTTATGCAAGCAGTTATTCGACTTGGCATTGATTGATAGAGGTGGTGGATGTCCTCCTGCGAGATATCGTGCCAAATTCCGTCCAATTGGCGCGTTAGATCGTCAAAATCCCAAGGTGGTCGGAGGGCCCTGCCTATAATGCTCAAAACGTGTTCAATGGGGGAGAGATCTGGCGACCTTGCTGGCCAGGGTATTGTTGGGCAAGAACGAAGACAAGCAGTAGAAACTCTCGCCGTGGGCGGGCCGTCATTATCTTGCAGAAATGTAAGCTCAGGATGGCGTGATAGGAAGGGCAGCACAACGGGGCGTAGAATATCGTCGAAGCATCGCTATGGTGTAAGGGTGCCACGGATGACAACCAAAGGGGTCCTGCTATGAAATGGAATGACTCCCCAACACTCCTGGTTGTCGGGCCGTTTGCCGGAAGACAGTCAGGTTGGTATCCCACCGCTGTCCGGGGCGTCCCCAGACACGTATTCGCTGGTCATTGGGGCTCCATTCGAAGCGGGACTCGTCACTGAAGCCAATTCTACTCCAGTCAGTGACACTCCAGGTTGAATGTGCCCCACACCACTGCAAACGGGCTTGTCGGTGTACAGAGGTCAATGTTAGTCGGCGCAAGGGGTCAATGGTAGTCGCCGCGAGCTCAGCCCCCTTTCTCTGAGTCGCCTGTAAATGGTGATTGCGGTCACTGAAGCACCAGTTGCACGTACGATCGATGATGATGATGAATCTGGGGCTGTGACTGCCTCTGACGATTGCTCGGTCCTCACGTTCTGTCGTTTCTGTAGGTCGACCGCTTCCTTCTTGACGACGTGTTCGGCCATGGTTCACCCATTCCTGCCAACATCGTCTAATAGTGGCATCGCTCCTATCCAGTTAGCCGATTCGACCAACCGGCTTCTTTGAGCCCAACTACACGTTCTCTTTCAAATGCTGACATCTGCGCATATTGTTCGCCCTCCTGTATGCGAGGCATAGTTACTGAATGAAATTCGCAATGATACTGAATGAAATTGCACTGAATGAAATTCGCAAAGAATTTATGACCTGGAATCGAAATTTCTCATCTTTAATATCCTGCCAGTTGCGAAGTTAAGATGCGCTGCAACGACACGCGTTCATACATTGGCGCCACCAAACTTTATAATTTTGCTTTTTCCGTCGAAACCTGTATGCATATCAATTTGTGTCCATTTTGCATTACCCCTTCTTGGTGCGTCGTTTTTTTTGTCTAAGAGTGTAAAATTTCAATTTCGCTCTAAAAATGTGAACGTACAATTCCTAGGCTCTCTTAAAGAAAGTGACCGAGGTACGAATCGGAAGCGATTCAACTTGAATATTTTTTTTAATCTTTTTTTGTTGCGCTGTTCGGATTATAAAAATAAAAAAATTATTAAAAAATTCAAATCTCTTTTTTATATTTATCTAAAAGAATTAATATTTAAGAACATCAGAAGGGCCTCTAATTAATTCCGCCTCGAGCCCCTCAAATCGAATAACCCGCCACTGTTCGTAGTATTGTACTATTTCAATTTTTGTTTACAGTTTTAGAAGTTGAAACAGTTGAATGCAGTTTCCATTCTTGAGATAAATAAATAGCTTCAAGCAATTGAAAAGTTTTAGTTAGACATCATTGTTATAGTTGTTTTGCCGCAACAGAGGAAGTTGACAGGCGTTCTATTCTTTGCCCATTCTCTGATAAAACTTCAAACGCGAAGGTTGTTTTAAGAGAACTATTTTAAGTGTTTTAAGATTTGTGATTGAATTATTTTGAAAACTTTAAAGAAACAAACAAACTGCGAAATGAGTTTGAACTGCTGTGCCTTGAAATGCTTGTAAGTAGAATTAGCACGTTCTTTCCCAGTTTTTTTTTCGGATTTTAACGACTAGAAAAAGGGATTGCTTGTGACTAGGGATGAGCATACAGAAAGATTGTTACAGAGCGTACAAAAAGATAATTTATTCTGTACCATGTACTAACACAGTTTGAAAGACACAAAACAGGCTCCTAATGATATTTAGATACGAGTACAATCAAAAAAATTAAAAAGTATCTAGTTAATGGCGAAGACTAGAACTTGTAAACAAACTATAACTGTATGCCAGAACGATCCATCTCAAAACCTTCCGCGAAGGACTGGTCAATCCCATTCGACCCGTTGGACATCACTGTCGTAGTGAAATCGTTTCGAGTACCACAAATAATATTCCAGAAAGCAAAGCATTTGTTTCCATTAAGCAAAAATGTGCAGGTGGCCTTGGACTAGGATCCGCCCTCGTTATGGACTCATCGGCGTGCCATGACAGATGGCCTCGTGTTATGATAGCCTCGTGTTAGCTCGTTGGCCCCGCATCTAGGGGTGCTCGTTGCCGATCCCGACGACTCCATTCGATACCTTCTTGTCTACACTGGATGGGGGCACGTTAAGACTGTAGACCAGAAAGTACTCCCATGAGGTCAGGAAGGGTGGGAGAAGGTAAGAGCCGTCAAGATGTCGCCCCTGGTTTGATCGGTGTAAATTGGGGTGACAGACTATTCATCCGGGAAGACTATTTCATCCGACTATTCATCCGACAGATTATTTCATCCGGGAAGGTCTTAGTTCCTACGTCCCCTGTGTGGTGGTTTGCAAATGGGAAGGCATAAACGATAAAACTCATCTGTTTCGAAGGATTCATAGTCCTTTCCGAGGTGCCCATGGCAAGGGCGAAACCGAGGTCCTGTGTGTTGGAGATGTCTGTTTTTGGTTCATTCTCTTAGGCGCGCCTTATGCATTTTACCATCTGGTTTCGAAAGTAATGAGGAAAAAACAAATTAAAGGTGTTCTGGAGGGGTGTGTAAATAAAGCTTCCGGAAAATGTGGAAGGTGTGTCATCAATGGATGGGATGGGGTCAGGTCGTTTTGAAGCAGACGACATTAGTTCATAGAGATATGTGCGTCATTTAGTGTATAATGGTGGAAGGAGAACAGACAAACAGACATCATTTTGTTTTCCATTATTGAGATATTGAACGCCAAGTCTCCCGTCGTTAGATTCATTCATTAATATTTAGAGATTCTCGTTGTCTGACGTTCTTCATTTTCTTCTCTCTTCAGATTCGGGCGCCGTGCAGTTTCCGAAAGAAAAAGAGCGAGAGATAATCTAAGAAGACATCACAAATTTGAACTGTAAGTACTCATTCGTCGAGTGTTTTGGTAACAGGTACACACGATCACAGATTTCCTTTTCAAACGTTCTTATTTTACACACAAAAGTGTCTTCGATCTTATTCTTTCGATCTCAGGTAATGCTCTTAAAAGGGCATCGTCTAAAGCAGTGGCTTCTTTCGTCCTCACCGGTGGTTCCAGACGACCAGAGAAGTGGTCAACGGTGTCAGGAATGATTTAAGATTAAAAAATTAATCGGATCAAAATGTCAGCTAATTGACACAAATGTTTTAAAACTGGAAGCAAAAAATTTTTATTCCCCAATTTTTTATTCCATTTCTAAAAATTCCCGCAGTTCCTCAGCTTTCTGACGTTCCGAGTGCTGAAGAATCTTCGGTCTGCCTAAAATTTCTTGTATATTTTTTCGTGAGGTGTCCTCTTTGAGTCGCGGCCGTTTCTCAGCATCGCAGCAGTTTTGCAGCAAGTGGAGCAAACGCGAGCTGAAAAGTCTCGTTCATTTTTAAGTTTTCGTATGCTTTTAGGTTTGCAATTCAGTCTTCTTTTTCGTTCAATGTGTTATTGTAACTAAGTGAAGTCGCCTTTTGATTGGATACTTCTATACCGATGTTTTCCGATCAGATATCTTCTTTCAGAGATTTCTTAAGCGGCATGTTTTTGCGAAGCAACCAATGGATTTCAGAAATTCGGAAGCTCATTCAGGCAGGGGAATTTCAAAGTTATGTGCCTCTTCCCAACCTCAAATTCTAATTATACCTTAAAGACTAAACATAAATAATTTACTTCAGTCTTTTTAGTTTGAACTACTCTTTGGATTGTATGCATGTTGCGTATAAGCCTCGGAGAGGAAAAGACAATCGAAACAGCGAAAGAAGAAGTCTTTACATCGATATTTTTCAAGATCACCATTGTGGTTTAATGTAGACTCTAATCTGACAAAAATGAAAGGAAAATAAAACATCCTCGGATATTGAATAATGGCAAATCGACCGAGAATGTTTCGTTCGGAAGCATCGTTTGTTCACAACGGTATATTACCTTTCAAAAAATTATGAGGAATAATTTCTTCCTTTTCTGGAATTATGAGTCACTCGTACGGGTGGAAATATTAAATTCAATAACCTCTCAAAACAATCTTACGCTATAGCAAAACTTTGAAATTCCTCTATCGAATTTTTCGAGACTTTGGATGAGCGGGTGGACCTGGCATACGGTCTGGCGCAGATTCAAACTTCCACTGCGAGCTCATAAATGTGAATCGTTGTTACTAATAGATGATGTAACTTTGTCTGTTTACAAATAAAAGAGAGGTTAATTAGTTTCTAGCAAAAATTAGATACAGCATCGAATTTTTTCTAAGTTAAAAAAATAATTAACCAAATGAATATACCTAAATTATAACAATTCATAAGGACTACAATATGACTTCGGAATGTAAACCCTTTTAAAAAGGAAAATGTTCATTCAGTTGCTAGAGATCCCAACGAAACAAGATACGGGCATCTGAAAAAACAATTGATGTCCTCAAAGTCTAAAAGTTTTCATCGTTAAATGAATGTTTTTGGAATGAAAGTATGCTAATATCTGCTCTCTTTCCAGGTCTATGTTCGACTGCTTTTCGTTTATGCCCAAAGTCCAAGAAACATTCGAAAATATGCGTCGCCGCAGGCCTATCATTGACATCGCTCAGCTCTGGTTCCGAGACCAACACGCAAATTTGTTACGGACTTGGAGTCGTTTGCTGCATGACCAAGAAATTGACTTGTATGATGTCAAACCCTACCTCTTTCGACTCAAGGACTTTCGAGCCATTTTCCCCACTCTTAGCCGAAAGGGCAGAAAGCGTGCACTCCAGTGGCAGAAGTTGGCCAATAATTCAATTGTCCGGGTCTTCCTTTACCGCAAGAAACTGTATGACCCGTAAAGGGCGTGGTCTCTGCGGCATCTTAAGATCGACTGTCAATTCGCTGCATCGATTGCGTCCTATTTTTACTGATCTTGACAACTGTAGTGCACTATTCCACCTGTTGCACTCTATTTTCGAATTTTATGACTATATTATTACCGATATGACTCACACTCCCGATTGTGACATAAACAAAACACCGAACATTGTCTTTCCATCAGCTACAGCCATCCTCCTACTACCATCTTTCTTCCACCTACCAGTAAGCATCTTCGAGCCATACCACCAGGCGAAGCCACCGAGCTACGCTTCCAACACCACCGGGAGCGTAAGGCGGTGGTGATTGATGGAGAGCGGCTTCGTAACCTACCTCCAAGTGGTGCTCTCCGGTGAACGCTCTCACCACTTCGGGTGGGGGCGGCTAAAAGGTTACAGAATCATCGAGGAAATGAAAGCTTACAGAAAATGGATTATATGGAAATTATATATTTTAAGCGAAGACGTCGAAAAGAACTCTTTCTCGAGTTTGTGGCTTCAAGTTCCGGAGATATGGATTCGCTGTCCGGTCCTGCCAAACGTAGAATCCAGCGACCATCTTGGTTATTTTGCATTACACATTTATCAGCAAGTAACATGCAGCAAAGTCATGAACAGTGAAACGGCCACAGAGTAACAATTTGAAGTCTGCGGAAGGTAGAAGAATACATGAATGTGCTGAAGATTGATGTACAGCGATTGCTTCTAACTCCTTTCGTTTTGCATCTGTTCTTTTATGTAGAAAGTTTTTTGTTAGGTCATTAAAGTTCAGTAAATTGTTGAATGAATCGTGTTTGGCTCGCTGAGCAATATATAACGAATATATATATATATATATATATATATATATATATATATATATATATATATATATATATATACATATATATATATACATATATATATATATATATATATATACATATATATATATATACATATATATATATATATATATATATATATATATATATATATATATATATATATATATATATATATATATATATACATATATATGTATATATATATATATATATATATATATATATATATATATATATGTATATATATATATACATATATGTATATATATATATATATATATATATGTATATATATATATATATATATATATATATATTTATATATTTATATATATATACATATATATATATATATATATATATATATATATATATATATATATATATATATATATACATATACATATATATATATATATATATATATATATATATATATATATATATATATATATATATATATATATATATACATATATATATATATATATATATATATATATATATATATACATATATATATATATACAGTTGAATCTCGATCTACCGTTTTTCAAGGAACCGATTGAAATGAACGATAAATGCGGGAAAACGATAGATGCGGAAATATCACAAAGCAATATGATCGTTGGGACTGTATAAAATGAACGACACATACGGAAAAACGATGGATCCGAAAACGATGGATCGAGATTCCACTGTATATAAATATAGATATATATATAGATAGATAGATAGATAGATTGAATATTTATTAATGAACATTATGAGAAACTGATTTTTGAAAGTTCGTTGATGACATCTATCGTACAGCCCATGTGACATGTTTTTATCAGAGACTAGCTGAAAACCCGCACTTTTCTACAGAGTACATTCAAATTAAATACAACGGTCAATGTATGCAATTAATGCCAAAAAAATAAATATATATATATATATATACCGGGTGTCCCACAAATCACCGACGATTTGAAAAATCAATTAAAGAAAAACGGATGGTAATAGAAATGTACGATTTGCTGCATTCTGCAGGGAATTTATTCTCACCAATTTTCAAAATTAGTTACAAAGTTCGTCGACAGATGGCGCTGCTGACTGGGAAAAACTATAAAACAATGTTTTCAAAGCAAGAAGCATACGCGGAGTGGCATGGATTGGCCTCCCTATTTGCTAGATTTGACGCCATGCGATTTTTTCTTTGGGGATGCTTGAAAGACCAGGTGTATCGTCACAATCCACAAACTGTAGATGAACTGGAACAATACATCTCTGCTGCTTGTCAGAACGTTCAAACTGAAATGTTTGCACGGGCGTCTGCGAATTTTGACCTCAGACTGCGCCACGTTGTTGCTGCAAACGGTGGTTACTTTGGAAACATTGTTTTTTAGTTTTTGCCAGTCAGCAGTGCCATCTGTCGACGTACTTTGTAACTAATTTTGAAATTTGGCGAGAATAAATTTCCTGGTTACCTAAGCATTATGCAGCAAACCGTACGTTTCTACCGCCTTCCGTTTTTCTTAATTGATTTTTCAAATCGTCCTTTATTTTTGACACACCCGGTGTGTAGAATAAATACGGCGATCAATGTATACAATTGATGTGAAAAAAAATAGCCGCGGTCGCCATGGGCCGCGGCTATGCCTCTAATATCGTTGATTCCATTTATAAGAAATTGTCTAGACCGGTCCAAAAAAGGTGTACAGTGATTTCCGCTTATAAGAATCACGTTTGTTATTACTGTTTTTGATTCTTATAAGCGGTTGATTCTTATAGCCGAAATTTAGGTTTTGGGACAGGCACACACACACCTATATATACATATATTAGATAATTTACCATAAAATGCTCTTTAATTTACGTTAATTATCTTTTATTAAAATTATTTTTTATAATTTTAAAAATACAACTTCATTTCTAGACCTATAAGTAGATACACATGACTATAGTAAGAGAAGAAAAAATTTCAATATTTGTTACAACATAACTGCTTAACAGTTTTAACATTTCAAACTACAGGAAGGGAGCAAGAAAAAGTTTTCTATGGTAGTTTGACGTAATGAAGTTTTCGGGAGGCTGTTTATACCTCTTTCTATACTAATAGTCTCAGACGCAGATTCGCCTTCTAGCTTACGTTTCACGGTTTGATAACGTGCTGAATCTACTAATGTCACGTTTGCCTAAGTGATAGTGGACACTTCGCCGAAGATTTATGCGTTTCAGGGTCCAGGAAGCCGCAACCGGGATGTGGGAGGTGGGGAAAAAAAGAGTCCCTTTTTTTTGTTTGTCAGTGGAGAAAAGTGAAATCGGACCCGAACGGGTAAAAATGCCCCCGGGTCAAGCTAATAGGACAGTGTTGTGCTAAAGCATTTAAGAGAAAACTATTATGTTACATGTCTAACAAAGAAAGGGATGAATTTTACGACTATATTCCATCCCATCTTATCAATCTTTCTTTAAAAAAAAGAACGAACTTCGTGCCTTTTGAGGGTTTAAGGGGCTTTTTTTGAAAACTGAAAGGAAAGCGAAGAGTGTAAACTGATTCTTAAAACCGGTGGATTGATTCTTCAAAGCGAAAATTTTAACATGGAAATAATACATTTGTTTTTGTTTTCGCGATATTGATTCTTGTAAACGGTTGATTCTTATAACCACTGATCACTATAAGCGGTGGTTACTGTATTTCAAAACCGAACCTGTCGGTGGTTTTGCCCTTCTTTCCCAAGATCAGTCATCAAACCGCTAAAATTCTTAAAGGGTTTGAAATTAAGGTTATTTTCTCTCCTGTCAATAAAGTATCTTTTTCGGATCTCAAACATCCCATTGATCGCTTAAATAGCTGGGGTATCTACCGGGTTTCTTGCCAGCGTGGCCTTTCTTATATCGGTCAAACCAAGCGTGCTCTTAAATTCCCCTTGAAGGAACACGAGAGTTACGATAAAAACCAGGAGTTAAATCGTTCGTCCATTGCGCAATACGCCTGGACTTGGAACCATCGGTTTGATTTTTCTTCTGCCTCCATTATTCAGAAATGTCGCTCGCCTGCCGATCTTGATTTCTGGGAAGCTTATCACATTTTTAAAAATTCAGGTTCTTTGGTTAATGATTTGTCAAGCATTTCTCAATTATGGAAAGGGTTTATTTAGCCGTGTCGGCCTGTTACTTCCCTTATTTCCCTCTTTTAGCCGCTAGATGGCGCTGCCTGCCCTATGTCTGTATCTTCGCTGCTCGCTTGTGATTGGTTTGTATTGTTCGCGCCTTCGGGCGTTGACAAGTGCGGATACTTAAGTACATGCGAACGTGTCTAGTCGCTTAGTTTTGGGCTTTTTGAGCCGCCACTAAGTTCTTTGCATTGATGAAGAAGCTCCTTTGCAGCTTCGAAACGGCCGTATGCAAAATTGCTATTTGTGCTTTATTTATGTTGGATTTCCTGTTTATTCAATACTTGATAGATTTAGCTGTATGTATTAGGGGAATTATCATCTTGGAGAATGCCATCTCCTGCAAAAAACAATGTTTGCACCATAGGATGGACTCGTGAGCTAAAATTTCGACATAGTCCTTCCTATTCAATCACCCTTTTAGGGTTACAATAGGACCTGAAGAAAACCATGAGATGCCATCCCAAACCCCGATAGATCTACTTTCATGATTGACAGTTGAGATGAAACAGCCAGAATCTTACGCTTCTATAGGCGTTCTCTTGACATACGGACATCCTGTTGCGAGGAACAATGTGAACAATGATTCGTCGGACCGAATGCCGTTTTTCGATATATTACTCGACCAGGATTTGCGCTCGTGGCACCATTGTGGACGATATTTTGCATTGGCATCTATTACAAGTGGTTTGGGAGTAGCTACTCTTCCGTAAATGCTTTGCCTGTTAAGTTCCCTTCTACCTCTAATGGTTGATACCGGAACATGCAGATGCATATTGAGCTCTTCGGAGATTTTGGTTGCAGTTGTTTTCTTTCTTCGTGTCACAATCTTCTTCAATACCTCGTCCGTCTCTTTCACTCGGCTCTCCCTTTCGTCCACTATTCTGTTTGGCGTAGGATGTTTTTCCGTGCACTCTGTATGCTATCATGACTTTCGATACCATAGCTCAAAAAACATCCATTAGCCTGGGGGTTGCAGTAACAGATACTCCAATTTAAACGCGCTCCAACAATTTGCCCTTTTCGCAAGGTCTGCAAGGTTTGATATTTTACCCTGTGCCCCCAAAAAGCACGATGCCCTTAGCTTCAATGCTACTACCTGACAGTAGAAATATACGTACACTATATTATATAAAAAAAAATACCGGTGACCAGACTTGTTTTTTAAGGAATACAGAGGCTGTTCACACATTTTTTAGACGATGTATATTGTATTCACAAAACTAAATTACATAAAATTCTTGTGTTTTAAATGTTCTATTTGACATCCCTTATTCTGAACTATCTTTCGACACCGCAATTTCCAGGATAATAATGCCTTTCGAAGTGTCAGAAGAGATATTCTATCCCATTCATCCTGAACAGCTGTCCAGAGTCCTGTAAGGGTTTTGGGACGATGTTTGGATAATGCAGATCTTAAAAGTCCGAAAGCACAAAAAACCATAGGTGATACATCGGGAGATTTAGTACCATAGCTCAAAAAACATCCATTAGCCTGGGGGTTGCAGTAACAGATACTCAAATTTATACGCGCTCCAACAATCTGCCCTTATCGCAATGTGTGTATCGCAATGTGGACAGAGATTTGAAAACGTGTCGCATATTAAATCAAATATTACGCGCATTTTGCGAACGGTCAGTTCCCACGCCTACAAACAGTGTTTCGATGACTCGAAGAAACGTTGGAAAAATTGTGTAGACTCCTTTGGCGAGTATTTTGAAGAAGATAAATTTATTTTAAGGTGAGTAATATTTTTTCTTATTTATAAAAAATTGTCCGGTTAATTTATGGGCGCACCTTGTACATACACTATATTATATTAAAAAATGCCGGTGACCAGGCTTGTTTTTTAGGGAATACGATGCACATTCTTTAACACCGCTAATACTGATAGGTGTTTCCATTATTTTGATAACCACCTGTGTATATATACACACACACACACCTATACCTCGCTATACGGCCGCTCTTTTTACGGCATTTCGCTATATCGGCCTTTTTTAATAATGGCACTTTTTCTATTTACGGCCCACAATGTTTCGTTATACAGCCACAACAGCGGATGATGGCAGCCTATTATAGCTTAGTGATTCTTCATGTTAATGTTCGTCATCACATTAAAACAGTTTTGAAACACTTCATTTTATGTTTTTTATTATATGTATAGACTAGCTGAAAACCCGTACTTCGCTACGGAGTACATTCAAATTAAATACAACTGTCAATGTATGCAATTGATGTAAAAAAAACGATAAAATATATTTAGAAAAAAATAGTAACGGATATTTTTGTAGATAAAATAATGTAGAAGAAAATATTCAAATTAAATTAATAGAACATGCTAAACCATATACTACAGTTTAAGGAACATATCTTTTACTGTATTTTAATATTCTTTGGATAATATCCAATCGTCTGCTGCATTAGAAAGAGAAAAAAATATTTTTTTTGTCTATTTAGTTGTTACGCCCGTGACGATAAATTTATTGAAAGTACCAGAAAAAGAAATCACGTGATCAGCATTTAATAAATTAAATTCAAAAAATTAATCTTTAAAAATTCACCAAAAATCAGGAAATGGAGGTAAAAATTCGAAAAAAATTTCATTTTGAAGGAATTTTTATGATCTCTCTCGTGATATAAATTTTATAACCCTCCATGTATTATTTTAAATGCAAACGTAAAAAAAGTTTAAAAAACAGCTTAAAAATTCAATTTTAAAAAATCTAAGAAGAATTTTTGAAAAATCTTTCTTAGTGCACCCCTACACTATTAGAAGAATCGCCATGCAAAATTTCAGCCCTTTAGGTCCAGCGGTTTGGTCTGTGCGTTTGGTCTGTGCGAGTCAGTCAGTCAGTGAATGAATGAGTCAGTTACGGAATTGTTTTATATACAGGGTGTAACGAAACTCTTGGGCAAAACTTTAAGGGGTGATAGTACACATCAAGACAAACAATATTATATAGGAAACTTAGGGTCCCAAACGTCTTCCAAAGGAGATAGACGCCATTAAAGTTTAGGGTCCGAAATTTCAAATGATCATAAAAAACGGGAAAATTTGTCGATTCGTTTGCTGTTTTCGCTTAAATTATCCTTTATGTCAAGATTTTCTGGAAAATAAATTTTAAAGATAAAGTTAAAAAAATGCCGATAGAGGGCGCTTTAGACTTTGGAGTAACAAACAACTATTTTTTACTGTTATTTTTTGTATCAGATTAAATGTTTTCAAAAGCTCAGACTTAAACTTAAATTTTGAGCTCAAAATCTGAATCGTTGGGGGTGGTTATGTCGCGAAAACTCAACAGTGTTTAGGAGGTGAAAATTGAACACCCCCCCCCCCTCCTCCCCTGTACGCAGTTCAGTTATTCACGATTTTGGATGCTCGGTCGTAGACCAGGCACCCGCCCTCATTCATATCAACGCCGTTTCAGCGTCAATGTGTGGGCCGGAATTATCCACGATCATTTGATCGGGCCATATCTTCTGCCAAGGCGCCTGGACGGCGGAACGTATCTGGTATTCCTACAAGAGGTGCTTCCAGTTCTGCTGCAAAGTGTTCCAGCCAACATAAAGGCTCGTATGTGGTTCCAACATGAGGGAGCGCCTGCACATTTCAGCGCAAATGTGAGAAGTGCATTGGATACAGCATATCCAGAGCGATGGATTGAACGGGGTGGTCCGGTAAATTGGCCGGCACGCTCGCCTGACCTCTCCTGTCTAGACTTCTTCCTCTGGGGCCATATGAAGAGTCTTGTTTACGCAAGCCCTGTCGACTCCAACGAGGAACTGGTTGCGAGAATTGCCGTCGTAGCAGGCGATATCCGGGGTATTTGCTAATGTTCGAAAGTCCCTCCGCCGGCGGTGTGAGGCCTGCATCCTTGCTGGTGGGCGCTCTTTCGAGCAGTTTTTGTGATTCCACAAGAAAATCATGCGTGTACCATTTTCTACGTGTCATCATTCATTCAACCTTCATTCATGCGCACGACGTGCGTACATCAAATTGTTTTTTTTTTATTTCGAGAAGAGAAATTGCTCATGTCTAGTATTATGAATAAATTTTTTAATTTTGTCATCCCTCTCTAGTTTATTTTACGTCTAGGAGGTAGTAGTTGCTGCCTGGTCTACGACACAAAGTCCTACGACACCAAGATCGGGAATAACTGAACTCTGTTCAGGAGGGAGGGAGTTTCAAATTTCAACTCCTGAACACAATTCCGTTTGCGCTACTTAATCACCCCCAACGAATCAGATTTTGAGCTCAAAATTTAAGTTTAAGGCTAAGCTTTTGAAAGCATTTAATGTGATAAAAAAAATGACGGTTAAAAAATAGTTTTTCGCTACTCCAAAGTCTAAAACGCCTTCTATCGACTCTTTTTTTTACTTTATTTTTAAATTTATTTTTCAAGAAAAAACTGACAAAAAGAATAATTTTAGCTAAAACCGCTAACGAATTGACCCATTTTTCCGTTTTTTATAATCATTTGAAATTTCGGAACCTAAATTTTAATGGCGTCTATCTCCTTTGGAAGACGTTTGGGACCCTAAGTTTCTTATATAATATTGTTTGTCTTGATGTGTACTATCACCCCTTAAAGTTTTGCCCAAGAGTTTCGTTACACCCTGTATATAGATATGTGCATATGATTTCTTTTGTTTCTTGTTTACGTGTTTATTTTTTGAACTTCTGTTTATTATTAATTTTATTTGTACTATTAATTTTATGTAAGCATTTTTATAGGCTCAATTGCCATTTTTATTAGAGGTATGAATGACAAATTTATTGTAACTAAAGAGATGGGTTTTTTAGTACCTTTGAAAGACATGACAACCTCGAGAGATTTATATGAAGCAGTGAAGAAAACGTTGATGTGTGCTATTCTAATTAACTCTTGCCAACATACAGGCCAGATTTTCCATTAGGCCCGGGCCTAGGGGACCCCCGAATGTTGGGGGCCCCAAAAAATTTTTATTTTAAAAGGAAAAAAGAGAAAACACTTCCCAATTCAATTTTTTTATTCTACCTTTTTTAATAGCAATTTTTTTTTGTATATCCTTTCAAATTTGATTGATTGATTGATCGCTTCATCATATGTATAGTTATATGTATAATTCATCATTTGTATGTTATAGTGTATATGAGGGATTAATAAGTTTTTCTGGTTGCATTGTATTAGTGTTTTAATGATGAAGTTAATATGTTGTATTGCTTTTTGTTATTTGATAACGTTCTAGCCTTCTACGTTTCAAATAGCCAGTTATTTGTAAAATGGTACTTTCACAATGACTCATGATTATTTTTTTTTTGCGTGTGTCAATTTTGGAAATTTTTCGCCCACATCAGTGTAAGGGGGAGGGGGGGCCCATCCCGAGTTGTGCCTATAGTCAAGAATTTTCTAAATCGGACCCTGCCAACATACCTGGTATAGTTACAGGTGGTGCCCCAGCTATGATAGGCAAAAAAGAGGGACTTGTAAGACTAATAGAAGACGCCACTGCTGTTGAAAATTCTCGTTTGATGAAGTACCATTGCATAATACACCAGGAAAATATATGCGGAAGAGCGTTAAAAATGGACCATGTTATGCAAATCGCCGTTAAAACGGTGAATTTTATAAGGACTTGGGGATTGAATCATTGCCTGTTTCAGGAATTTCTTAAAAGCTTGGATGCAGAGTATGGCGATATCGTATACTTTACAGAAATAAGGTAGCTCAGTTGGGGGCTAATGTTAAAAAGATTTTATAGCCCACTTGATGAAGTCAAATCGCTCACGACGTTGAAAAAAACTTGTGCCAGAACTTTATGATGACAACTGGCTTGCAGATTTAGCATTTTTGATGGATTTGACTGCCCATTTAAATGACTTAAACAAACGTTTTCGGGTGTTGCGTACTTAAATATCAGTCGGTTCGGGAAAGAAATACATCGATAGTCAAACACAACAACTAACTTTATTCGTATCTTACAGGCGACGATAGAACACACACTACTCTCGGCCAAAATATATACAGCTCTTCTATTTGGTTATGCGCAAGCACAATGCGCATTGCGTAAGGCGAGATCTCTTCTGTTGCCACATACACTCCCACCTTTTGACTGGGTAACTATACACTCAAAATAAACATACACAGAATGATATATATAGCTTACAATACTTATACAAATAACATACATTTGAACACATAATAAAAAGAAGTGAAACCGAGTAAAGTGAATTTTGAAATAAAATAGTCTGAATACAAAATTACCTTAAAAGTGTTTTAACAATTCTGCCACTACTAGTTGTTAAAGGCGTAGGCTCGTCATAATCGTCTGTTATTGCATTTTCCAGTTCTAATCTGTACAATCTTTGAACCGGTCTTAATAATTCTGAATTATTAGTTTTTATAAGCGCTAGTCTTATTTGGCCATCTCGACCAGGTATAACCTTTAAAACACGAGCCAGGTTCCAAAAAGAACGTTTTTTATTAGTATCTTCAAGCAGGACAATTTCTCCCACCTTAAGTGGTTTGTTTTTATAGCATTTTAAGGCATGCTGCCGTAACTGCCCTAAATACTCTGAACGGAATCTAACTCTTAATGTTTCTCTTAGCCTTTGCAAATACTTTGTTCTTTTACTCAATTTCACTTTATCCACATTATCAATATCTGGTACACCTGAATGCGGAGTTTCGTGCAAGAATTTTTCAGGGGTTATAGGAAAGTCATCATCAATGTCTTCTGATACATAGGTAAGAGGTCTGGAGTTAACAACTCTCTCACAGTCGCACAGTACAGTAAGTAATTCCTCGTAATC
Source organism: Dolomedes plantarius (assembly GCA_907164885.2). Classification (NCBI taxonomy): domain Eukaryota; kingdom Metazoa; phylum Arthropoda; class Arachnida; order Araneae; family Dolomedidae; genus Dolomedes; species Dolomedes plantarius. Next base: position 158,500,896 of record OU015499.1, read on the forward strand.
AAGACAAGCTTGACCCAATATTTTTCTTAAGATTTGTTTTACAATTTGAATTAAGCGTTCCCACCATCCGCCCCACCAGGCTGCGGATGGAGGATTAAACTTCCATTCAATTTTTTGTTCTGCAGCCTTAAAACGGAGACCATCCCAGTCAATAGCTCGCAAAAATTTATCTGCACCTTTGAAATTTTTTCCATTATCTGAGTATATGGTCCTAGGTCGCCCTCGACGAGCGATAAAACGCCTTAAAGATTGAAAAAAGGTTTCAGTGGATAACGAAGTTATCAATTCTAAGTGGACGGCCCGATATACAGAACAAGTAAAAATTACAATATATGATTTTCGACCATCTTTCAAATACAATGGACCAGCAAGATCACATCCTACTATTTCAAACATACATGCATCGCGAACCCTATCACTTGGTAAAATTCCTGGGATTGTCTCACATTTTTTAGCTTTGAATTTTTGACATCTTACACATTTTCTTATGCAATTTCTTATTGTCTTACGTGATTTTAAAATCCAAAAATTTTCTCGTAACTTTGACATTAACAATGAAGTACCAGCATGTAATAAATCATTATGCACACTTATTATTAACAATTTTACAACAGGATGATCAGAAGGTAATATGATAGGAAACTTAAAATCATATTTATCATCTCTATAAGCAACCTTTGATTGAGCTCTTATAAGACCATGACAGTCAACTATTGGTCTAAGTTGTCTTAATTTGTCATCATTTTCTCCCTTAAAAGATTCCCTTTGAATCAGTAGCATTAACGCTTTCTCTCCTCTTTCCATTTCATGCACAGATAAGTCCTTTGAGAGATTTTTGTCAAATTTCCTTACATTGTTATAAAATCTAAAAATCCACGATAACATTCTTACAATTTTCTTAAACGAAGAAAAATATTTATAATACCATTTATGATTTTCATCATTTTTCACCAATGTCACGAGAACAGTTTTACGAATTTCAGCATTGATTAAGTCCTCATTTGGGTCCTCATACGACTTCGGCCAATCTCCTTCCCTTTCGCGCAACCAGTCCGGTCCCTCCCACCATTTTCGTTCAACTAAATGTTCTGCAGAACATCCTCTAGATAGTAAATCGGCGGGGTTAAGAGAACCTGAGATATGGTGCCACATTGCATTAGAGGTCAAAGAACGAATCTCTAGAACGCGATTATGAATAAATGTTGCCCAATTTTGATCTCGTTGAATCCAACATAAAGCCGTTGTCGAGCCAGTCAAGCAATAAATATTTACCCCCTCTAAATTAAGATCTTTGAGTACGGAAGATAACAACCTAGCCCCTATACTACAAGCTAAAAGTTCTAAGCGAGGTATGGTAATAGGTTTTAAAGGGGTTACTCTAGATCTTGCCTGCACTAAACTAATTCTGACCCCATTGTCATTTTCGACTCTTAAAAAAACACATGCACCATATGCCCTTTTACTGGAGTCGCAAAAAAGATGTAAGCTTATTGAGTCATCAGTGGATTGGAGACCGAACCATCTAGATATACTTATACTTGAAAGCAAATGCAATCTTTTATTCCATAATTTAAATTTTTGGGCTAAATCATCAGGAAGGACATCATCCCATTTAATTTTTAAGTTCCAGGTTTCCTGCAAAATAAATTTTGCAATTAACACCACTGGAGCCGTATAGCCTATAACATCAAATACTTGGTTGGTTACGGCTAAAACCAGTCTTTTTGTGATCGGGGTATCGATAGCCTCTTCCACTTTGCATGATAACGTATCAGTACATGTATTCCATACAAGGCCCAAGAGAGGTACACTTTCCTTTGTGGAGTAAACCTCTTCAAATATTTCACTACTTAAGTTCGAATTCCAACATCTTAGATTAAAATGACCTGAAGCCATAATTGCCTTTGATTCCAAGAAAAACTTTTTCATTTCGAGCTCAGACTTCAAACTTGTCACACAATTATCTACATAGAAAGCTGTTTTCAGTATATCTGCGGTGTGCTTTAAATTTTCCGGAACCTTACTCAAATGATACTGTAAAGTTGCGTTTAATAAATATGGGCTGCACGTAATGCCAAACACTACCCTTCGATGCCGATATCCCTCCACCAGTTCCCGATTTTCTCGACTGAACCAAAGAAACCTTAAAAAATCGCGATCCTTTTCTCTGATTGCGATCTGCAAGAACGCCTTCTCAATGTCAGAGGTAACACCTACGTAATTCATCCGAAAACGATTTAAAATTGATGGAATCTTTTCAATTAAATTTGGTCCAGTAGACAAACACTCGTTTAATGATGGGAAGCCTGGTAAATGGGAACTAGCATTAAAAACTGGCCTAATACTCGTAGTACTAGCTTCTTTAATCACTGCCCTATGAGGCTAATAATGAACACCCCTTAGTTTATCATTTGGTGCCTTTTCAATTATGCCAAGAGCTAACCAGTCCTCAAAAACATTACAGTAATCGTTAAATTTTCCAGAATTTGTTAATTTTCTTTTGGCACTTAACATAGATTTCTCAGCATTTATTTTGTTATCGGGTAAAAGTGAACTGTCATGAACCCAAGGCAATGCTACCTCGTATCGCCCCTCACTGTTTACACTAAGAGTCTCTTCAAAATATTTCTGCGTATCCTCCTGTAACTGAGCTTTAGTTTTGCTTAGCGAAGGTTCTGCAATCCCCAAAACATCCAGATTCCAAAGATTACTTATACAACGATCCTTTACAAGCAGAGACGAAATAAGGGAAGCTGAACTCGCAGAATTTGGCTCAGTGCCAGGATTCGCATTTAATTTTCCCATAACAGTCCATCCCAATTTTGTATTTATAGCCGTAATGCCACATTTGAGACTCACAATTTTTCCAGTTAACAATTTTCCAGCAATGTCTGCACCAATTAACAATTTTATTTCTTTATTAACCCCCAATTTATTATTTTCCAAATCATTTAATTTTATTCCGCGTAACTTTAGTTCATGCAACCAAGGACCACATGGAACCTGTTTAATTTCAGAACAAATACGGTTTTGACCAAGTACTTATAATTTACACTTATTTCTACCATCAATATCACTTAATTCAATTAAATAATTTCTATATACGCTTTCAGGGGTTTCAACACCACCAAACAGAGATTGCTTAATTCTTGTTTCTGCAATGCACTTACATTTCATACTTTGAGCAACATCTTCACAAATATAAGATTTCATACTCCCACTATCATAAACAGCTCGAATAAGCATTTGCTTGGAACCATTCTGAATTCTTACAACAATAGTTTGTAAAAATACATCTGACATATCAACATGATTGTTAAGAGTGCTTGTTTTGTTTTCACTTCCCTCTACGTTAGAGACATTATCAACTTTGTTATTTGTTAAATCTGGACATAAAATCACGAAATGTCGATTTTTGCAAATAGGACACCTATGCTTTGACTTACACTGATTAGCCCTGTGATTTCTTTTCAAGCATACAAAACAAGCATTCTTTTTTCTAACAATATCTTTTTTACAATCCAAACTCATTGAAGATGCTTCATTACAATTTTCTGACGTATGTGATTTCTCACAAAAAATACACTCAAACTTTTTAAACTTGTTTAAATTTTCACTAGCGTTACTACTACTCTTAATATTAGAATTAAGCAGTTCACATGTAGTCGGTATACCAAGTTTTTGTTCAGAGTACTTATTTTTCTTAACATTAGTTTTTTCTGAACTAAAAGTATCATGAGTCATTTTAATTCTGAACTCCGTTTCCACCTCATTTTTTAGAAAATCCATTAATAAATCTAAATCACTCTTACCTGTTTCAATACAAGTGTTTCTCTGCCTTTCCCATATCTTTATTAAATCCGTGGGGAGTGCTGATTCGATGAGGGAAAGAGCATATAAGCAAACTTATCTTGAGTGACGCCCAAGGACTCTAATGCACGTAACTGCGTTTGTAGTTTATCGTGTAGTTCCATCAAGTTCATTTGTGTTTTGTCCTTTATAACAAGCTTCAATAGTTCACGCACGTAAATCTGTATTAAAGTACTTTCATTGCCAAATCTCTCCTTTAAGTAGCTGACCGCTTTTCCGTAGTTTGTTTCAGTTGCAGGAAAACTCATGATAATTTGTCTTGCTATTGAATCGGGCTTTGTAGATTGCAATAGATACTGGAACTTGTCACGCACATCAATTCGTTTATCTTCATTAATTTTGCTGAATTGAGTCCAGAAGGTGAGCCAGTTTCTTGGATCTCCATCAAACTTCATAAGCTCAATTTCTGGTAATTTCTGTTTTGCAACAGTCCTTGCTTCTGAAGACTTATCACTTTCGGCGCACATATTTAGGTTTGCTTTAATTCTGTTGCACTTCACTTTGATCTCAGATACCTTTTCGTAATAATCCATGGCTGCTTCGTACTCCTTATCGTATTCATCTTGCGTGCAGCCTTTTAATTGCAATAATTCTAAAAACTTCTCTTGAGCACTTCTTAGCATTTTTTGTTTTTCCAATAATTGATCCAACAGCATTTCCATGTTATCTAAGTCAGGTTTATCTTCAGCAATCAATTCTGCTAACTTATTTACAGTTCTTGTAAATGATGCTCTACATGACTTTCGATGCTGTCTGGCGTTGTCAAAATTCTCATACGGTTTCGCTGGTTTTGACGTTTCCATTTCTTAATAAAACGTATTTTAGTTCGTATTTAAATTTAACTTAATTTGACTATCGGAATAATACTCGTATCCCGGCAGGGATGCCAAATGTTGCGTACTTAAATATCAGTCGGTTCGGGAAAGAAATACATCGATAGTCAAACACAACAACTAACTTTATTCGTATCTTACAGGCGACGATAGAACACACACTACTCTCGGCCAAAATATATACAGCTCTTCTATTTGGTTATGCGCAAGCACAATGCGCATTGCGTAAGGCGAGATCTCTTCTGTTGCCACATCGGGGTAAATCATATTATCAGTAGAATCTTTCAAACCATAAACGCGTTCCAAATAAAATTGAAATTATGGCAAGCCCAAGTAAATGTTCACATTTTTTTGCATTTCGAGACGCAGACCAAGCATAATTCTAAAAATTGTAAAAAATACGCAACCTTTCTTTCTGATTTAGTACAAGAATTTAAAATTTGGTTTGAGGACTTTTGGAAAAATAAACAATTGTTTTGCCAAATTGCTATTCCATTTACAGTCGATATAGATATACTGCCAGGAAATTTTCAAATGGAAGGAATGCCCAGAGATAAATATCCCTCGCTGCATAGTTTTGCGTTATTCATATCATCATTGTTTGTAAGCACGTACATCTGTGAACAACTATTTTTAAGGTAGAAGCACGCTAAAAGTCAAATTAGAACCGAAATATCGGATGAACATCTTGAGAACTCCTTCAGAATCGCAACCACTTCAATTGACCCAAATATTGATGCATTAGTTTCTCAAATTCAGTGACAAATATCACATTAATTTTATGATTCCTATAGTTATCTTTATAATTATAAATAAAATTTATAATGAAATAAATATGTTAACTATATATTATACTTTTTTTACTCATCAGCTATTTTTAATGTCAGGTATATTTTTGCGTGGCCCAAAACAATTAGTCTTCTTTCAATGTGGCCCAAGGAAGCTAAAAGGTTGGACACCCCTGGTGTACAGTGTCCATCACCTGACATATGAACAGTATTAATTGAATGCTGGTTCTCGAAAAAATATTTTGAAATGGTCTGTAGATGAGCCCAGATGGCCGATGTGTCATGTCTGAGTCATTTGCTTGCAGTGGCTAAAGGAATCAATGTTAACGAATCATTTTGTGTCTGGTAAAGAACACAGTTTCGTTGCACACCTTTGTGCAATGAAATTTGTTTGAGAACTCCATCAAAGTGTACTGATTGCATTTCTTCACTATACTTACAACAGTGGCGTAGCAAAGGGGGGGGCAAGGGGGTCTATCATGCCCCGGGCGCCACTCGCATAGGGGCGCCAATGTAAGTTCCGTATAGTATTATATTACTATATGTTTTCGAGGTGGATGCCAATATAAGGTCTATATATTATATTACTATATGTTTTTCAGAGGAGGGCCCCAATATAAGGTCTATATATTATATTACTATATGTTTTTCGGGGAGGGCGCCAATATAAGGTATATATTATATTACTATATTATTTTGTGGGGGGCGCCAATATAAGGTCTATATATTATATTACTATATGTTTTTAGTGGAGGGCACCAACATAAGGTCTATATATTATGTTACTATATGCTTTTCGGGGGGGGGGAGTGCCAATATAAGGTCTATATATTATGTTATTATATGTTTATCGGGGGCGCCAATATAGGGTCTATATATTATATTACTATATGTTTTTCGGGGGGGGGGCGCCAGAAAGGTATCGTGCCCCGGGCGCCAGTTATGCTCGCTACGCCACTGACTTACAACAGTAATTTTCACTGAAGTCTGCATGTATTAGTACTGCATTAGGTTGAAGATTCTTCAAAACTGCTATGCCTGTATATTGATGTTTAATGTTGCCAAGAAGAACCAAAAAAGGATTTATATTCTCTTTTAATTTAGTAACTAAATATAATGCTGTTTGTACCTCCTTATTTACAGATTTTGTCGCGACTTTTTTAACACCCTTACAAGAATGATTAGTTTTCTCCAAGATCCACTTTTTGTATTTCACGTCTTTTTCTATTTCAAAACTGTTAACTATATTATCTTTACAATCAAAACTTTTAATATTATCTTTACAATCAAACACAATATTATCTTTACAATCAAACACAATATTATCTTTACAATCAAAACTGTTACTATATTATCTTTACAAATGACGTGTTTTCTTAATAAACACAGGAATACTATTTGAATTCTTGCTACATGTTGCTGTTGCACATCTTCCGTATCTGATATTTCCTTTTCACCGCTTTTCTTCTGTCAATAATTTTTGGAACTTTTTGCCTCAATTTTCTTTTTTGATATAATTCACGTATCATCATATTATATACTGGTTTGACTTGCTGTCTCTCAGGTTTTCTAAAAATATTTTAGTCTCTCCTTTTCTTTTAATTTCACAAGCAACACTGGATCTGATTTTTTTTTCTCTCACCTTATTCTATCTTACTCTTTTTTTTCAGACTTAATTCTTCCTTAAACATAGTAGTTTTATTATTCTTAAAATACCAAGAAAAAACAATTTTCACTGTCATACTTTCAATAAATCATTGACCTTTTTACACTATATAATTGAAAAAATAAAGATAAAGCGTTAAAATTTAGCAGATTTGATGTTTATTTAAATTAGTACAATAACTTTTTCAAGTTTACTTTTAACTTCTCCCAGTGAAACAATAAAAATTAAAATGGATTAACCTTACTTACTCAAATTAAAAATCATATGAGTTTTTAATATGCACTTTATTGCATTAGATTATTCTTAATTATTGTTTAGTACATATATTAATGGAATCAGATCATTCCCTCACAATCTAAATCATTCTTTAACATGTTAAAATTATAAAGGAATGATGAAATAATTATGAACACCACTTTGTACAAAAATTATTAGGCTTAGTCAGGGTTTTTTTTCCAAAATTTAAAGAAACTTATGAATAAGTTGTTAATATACAACAAAAAGTATTTTTTTACTGCGAGTTTGGAACAAATATACGGAATCTGTTCCCGTAACTTTAAGAACTACGTTTTTCAATAATAAACGTCGATTTTATATTTAAAAGTCATCACCGGATAATTTACAAGTAAGTTTTATTTCTTTATAAATTTCTTTATATGCTTATTTCACTGAAAAAAGGGTAATTAAATAAGCTGTGTTGCGATAAGCGGCGAGTAGCGACGAGGAGGGTTTAAGAACCAGTCCTACCCACTTAAACTGAGGTAAACAAAAATGGCGCCAATGTTGGCGTGAAAATTGGCTTGGCGAGCTTGGAACACATATACGGAAGTTGTTCCCGAGGCTTTCTTAAAGGAAATGACCGCCGGCCAGCACCTGAAGCGAATAAACTCGAATACTATCTTTAAAAAATGGGTTTTTTGTTATAGTGTTCTGATTATAAAATAAACTTTTTATTTTGGAATAAAAAGGGCCTTCCTTTTAGTTTTGGTTATAAAAAAATTCAAATGTCTTTTTGTATTTAAAAGTGAATTATTATTTAAAAACATCAGAGGGGGCCCCCGAATTTGTTTCCTTCCCGGGCCCCTCAAATCGAATAACGCGCCAGTATTCATAGGATTGTACTATTTAAACTTTTGGGTACTTTTCCGTTAGACGGGCGCAAGTTATATATCGCCAAATATGGCTCTGAAGTCACATTTTGTTTAATTAACTGCAACTCCCGTGATACGTATATGTGAAAGAACAAAATATAAACGAAAGAATTCATTTCGTTCTTTAAAATTAGTTAGGAGGCCAGAAATTTTTAATGTCCTTCAAGATGACTTCAAAAGGACCTTCTTTTTGTCATCGCCAAAGAAATTCGCCAGTACGATTGCAAATGGTGGCGTGCCGTTCCTCAGTGTTTATTTTTATGTCGCCATACGGTGCTTCATCGCAACTGCTCAATCTTTTGTGCGATTGTGAAGAAAGCTAATACAGTTTGTGGTTAATTCGTTTCCAATTTTTATTCATGTGAATTTCGGGGTTATATAGCTGGGTCTCTGAACTTAACCGTGTTTTCTCACATGATTCATGCCCTTTGATTTATCATTTTCTTCCAACGTTTCGTGTGTGACAATGCTTCTTTAAAATTTAGTCCATCTATTACCTATTAAACTGATTTCCTAGGGTTGTTATGTTGGCGACTTTTCATACGCGCCAATGGCGATACTTAATAGAACAAATGCCAAATGCGCCCGGCTAACGGAAAAGTACCAACTTTTGTTTACAGTTTTAGAAATTGAAACAATTGAATATATTTTCCATTCTTGAGATAATTACGGATACAAATAGATCCAAACAACTGAAAAGTTTTAGTTCGTCATGATTGTTATGATTCTTGTGCCGCAACAGAGGAAGTGGACGGCCGTTCTATTCTTGGGCCATTCTCTGATAAAACTTCAAACGTGAAGGTTGTTTAAGAGAGCTATCATACGAATTTTGAACTTTGTGAGTGAATTATATTGAAAAAAAAAATACTGAGAAATTAGTTTCGACTGTTGCGCCTTGAAATGCCTGTAAGTAGAACTAGGACCTTTCCTTCCAAATTTTTTCTGATTTTAAGGGCTAGAAAAAGGGTTGTTGAAGACTACGGATGAGCGTACAGGAAGATAATTACAGAGCGTACATTGTATTAATTAACGCAGTTTGAAAGACTCAAAATAGGCTCATAATGATATCTAGATACGAGTACAATAAAAAAATTAAAAAGTATCTAGTTAATGGCGAAGACTAGAACTTTTAAAAAAAATGTAATTGTATGCGCTGACGATCGATCGCAAAACCTTCCGCGATCGACTGGTCAATCCCATTCAACCCTTGAACATCCCTGACGCAGTAAAATCATTTCGAGGGAAGCATCACAAATTACCTTCCAGAAAGTAAACCATTTGTCACCATTAAGCAAAAATGGTGGCTTTGGACCTAGGTTTCGCCTTCGTTATGGACTCATCGGCGTGCCATGACAGGAGGGTCCGAGTTAGCCGAGTGGTAGCTCTTCGGGCCTGCAACTGGGGGTGCTCGACGACGCCATTCAATACTTTCGTGTATAAGACGGATAGGGGCACGTTAAGACTGCAGACGGGAAAGTTCTCCCATGAGGTCAGGAAAGGTGGGAGAAGGTGAGAGCCCTCAAGATGTCGTCCCTGGAGGTGCTCGGTCTAAATATGGGTGACAGACTATTCACCTGCAGGGATTTCATCCGGGAAGGCCTTATTTCCTACGTGAACTGTCTGGTGTATTGTAAATGGGAAGCCATAACCGATAAAACTTAGCCGTGGCCAAGTATCCATAGCCCTTGCCGAGGTGCCCATGGCAAGGGCGGAACCCCGGTCCTGTATGCTGCAGATGTCCATTTTTGGTCCATTCTCTTTGGCGCGTCTTGTGCATTTCACCATCTGGTTTTCAAAAGTAGTCGGGAAAAGCAAATTAAAGGTGTTCTGAAGGGGAGTGTAAGTAAAGCTTCCGGAAAATGTGGAGGGTGTCTCATCAATGGATGGGATGGGGTCAGGTCGTTTTGAAGCAGACGACATTAGTTCATAGAGATATGTGCTTCATTTTGTGTATAATAGTGGAAGGAGAACAGACAAACAGACATCATTTTCTTTTTCACTATTGAGGTATTGAACATTAAGTCTCCCGTCGTTAGATTCATTCATTAATATTTCGAGAATCTCGTTGTCTGACGTTGTTCATTTTTTCTCTCTCTTCAGATTCGGGCGCCGTGCAGTTTCCGAAAGAAAAAGAGCGAGAGATAATCTAAGAAGACATCACAAATTCGAACTGTAAGTACTCATTCGTCGAGTGTTTTGGTAACAGGTACACAAGATCATAGATTTCCTTTTCAAACATTCTTATTTTACACAAAAAAATGTTTTCGCTGTTGTTCTTTCGATCTCAGGTAATGCTCTTAAAAGTTCATCGTCGAAAGCAGGGGCTTCTTTCGTCCTCACCGCTGGTTCCAGAAGACCAGAGAAATGGACAGAGGGGTCAGGAATAATTTAAGAATGAAAAATTAATCGTATCGAAACGACAGCTAATAGTCTCAAAATTTTTAAAACTGGAAGCAAAAAATTTTTATTCCCCAATTTCTTATTCCATTTCTGAAAATTCCCGCAGTTCCTCAGCTTTCTGACGTTACGAGTGCTGAAAAATCTTCGTTCTGCCTAAAATTTCTTGTATACTTCTTCGTGAGGTGTCCTCTTTGAGTCACGGCCATTTCTCAGCATCGGAGTAGTTTTGCAGCAAGTGAAACAAACGAGAGCTGAAAAGTCTCGTTCATCTTTAAGTTTTCGTATGCTTTTAGGTTTGCAATTCAGTCTTCTTTTTCGTTCAGTGTGTTATTGTTATTAAGGGAGGTCGCCTTCTGATTGGATACTTATAAACCGATGTCTTGCGATCAGATAGCGGTCTCTTCTTTCAGAGATATTTAAGCGGCATGTTTTTGCGACGCAACCAATAGATTTCAAAGAAATTGGAAAGCTCATTCAGGCAGGGGAAATTCAAAGTTTTATGCCTCTTTCCAACCTCAAATTCTAATTATACCTTCCATAAATATGGCTAAGCATAAATAATTTTACTTGAGAGTCTTTTTACTTTGAACTACTATTTGGCATGCATGCATGTTACGTATAAGCCTCGGGGAGGAAAAGATAATCGAAACAGCGAAAGAAGAAGTCTTTACATCGATATTTTTCAAGATCACCGTTGTGGTTTAATGTAGACTCTAATCTGACGAAAATAAAAGGAAAATAAAACATCCTCGGATATTGAATAATGGCAAATCGACCGAGAATGTTTCGTTCGGAAGCATCGTTTGTTCACAACGGTATATTACCTTTCAAAAAATTATGAGGAATAATTTCTTCCTTTTCTGGAATTATGAGTCACTCGTACGGGTGGAAATATTAAATTCAATAACCTCTCAAAACAATCTTATGCTATAGCAAAACTTTGAAATTCCTCTATCGAATTTTTCGAGACTTTGGATGAGCGGTTGGACCTGGCATACGGTCTGGCGCAGATTCAAACTTCCACTGCGAGCTCATAAATGTGAATCGTTGTTACTAATAGATGATGTAACTTAGTCTGTTTACAAATAAAAGAGAGGTTAATTAGTTTCTAGCAAAAATTAGTTACAGCATCGAATTTTTTCTAAGTTAAAAAAATAATTAATCAAATGAATATACCTAAATTATAACAATTCATAAGGACTACATTATGACTTCGGAATGTAAACCCTTTTAAAAAGGAAAATGTTCATTCAGTTGCTAGAGATCCCAACGAAACAAGATACGGGCATCTGAAAAAACAATTGATGTCCTCAAAGTCTAAAAGTTTTCATCGTTAAATGAATGTTTTTGGAATGAAAGTATGCTAATATCTGCTCTCTTTCCAGGTCTATGTTCGACTGCTTTTCGTTTATGCCCAAAGTCCAAGAAACATTCGAAAATATGCGTCGCCGCAGGCCTATCATTGACATCGCTCAGCTCTGGTTCCGAGACCAACACGCAACTTTGTTACGGACTTGGAGTCGTTTGCTGCATGACCAAGAAATTGACTTGTATGACGTCAAACCCTACCTCTTTCGACTCAAGGACTTTCGAGCCATTTTCCCCACTCTTAGCCGAAAGGGCAAAAAGCGTGCACTCCAGTGGCAGAAGTTGGCCAATTATTCAATTGTCCAAGTCTTCCTTTACCGCAAGAAACTGTATGACCCGTAAAGGGCGCGGTCTCTGCGGCGTCATCTAACATCGACTGTCTTTTCTCTGCATCGATTACGTGTTATTTTTACCGATCTTGACAACTGTATTGGACTACTCCACCTGTTGCACTCTATTCAAGAATTTTATGACTTTATTACCGATGATGACTCATACTCCTGATTGTGACATTAACAAAACACCGAACTTTGTCTTTCCATCAGCTACAGCCATCCTCCTACTACCATCTTTCTTCCACCTACCAGTAGGCATCTTCCAGCCATACCACCAGGCGAAGCCACCGAGCTACGTTTCCAACACCACCGGGAGCGTAAGGCGGTGGTGATTTATGGAGAGCGACTTCGTAACCTACCTCCAAGTGGTGCTCCCCGGTGAACGCTCTCACCACTTCAGGTGGGGGCGGCTAAAAGGTTACAGAATCATCAAGGAAATGAAAGCTTACAGCAAGTGAACCATATGCAAATTATATATTTTATGAAAGACACCGAAAAAAACTCTTTCTCTAGTTTGTGGCCTCAAGTTCCGGAGATATGGATTCGCTGTCCGGTCCTGCCAACCGTAGAATCCAGCGGCCATCTTGGTGATGCTGGATATTTTGCATTACACATTTATCAGCAAATAACACCCAGAAAAGTCATGAACAGTCAAACGGCCACAGAGTAACAATTTGAAATATACGGAAGTTAGAAGAGCACATGAATGTGCTCAAGATTGATGTACAGCGATTGCTTCTAACTCCTTTTGTTTTACATCTGTTCTTTTACATAGGAAGTTTTGTAATATTTCATTAAAGTTCAGTAAATTGTTTAATGAATCGTATTTGGTTCACTGAGCTATATGTAACGAGTATTATGCCTTTTTGTAGGATATGTATTAATGAACATTGTAAGAAATTGATTTTTAAGTTCTTTGATGACATCTTATCGCACAGCCCTAGTGACATGTTTTTATCACAAACTATAGTGTCTGCAACAAACTCAATCTTACCAGACAGGATTCGGGATGAAAAATGCAACGGTAGACATGGCATTGCGAGAAAATGTGTGAATATATTCACGCTTCACCACAAAACTTGAATTGAGGGATATGTGAGAAAAATATGCTTTCACCCTACAACATTTTCAACCCGATCATGTTTTTTTCATAACCAACGAAATGTTTCGCATCATCATGTCAAAAGTCGCGCTTCGCATTACAAAGTTTTAAAGTTGAATCGTTGAGAACTCAACCGATGTTTGACGATTTTTTGTTCTGAATTTTAGGGAATGATTTAATTTGAGTTCGTCCACCGAACTGCTTTTTATTTGGCTGCACATTTCTTTCCCTTGTGTTGTACCAAAGATCTTCTGTTGCTGTTGTGGGGCCAATGGCTAGAGCTCTGTCAACCGATACTGGAGTCTAAGGGTCGATTCCCACTGTTCTCATGGATGTTCGAAGCCTTTAGGAAACGGCTTTAAGCAGCAGGTCGCGATGGATTTAACCCTCGTGAAGCAAAAATAAATTACCTTAACATTCCGGCCAGCCAACTAAATTTTGTTGTCGGGAGATTATCATTTTGCTTTTATTGATCAAACAAAAACTATTTTATTGGGGAGGAATACATTTCAGAAATGTTTGCCGAATGATCCTACAGGGTTTGTATAAAAAGTATCGTGAAAAGTTTCGGAAAAATAGATTTATTTGAGATATTGCTACAATACCTCAAGAGTTTACAAAGTACATCCCTTGAGCGTCTACACACTTTTACCAGCGACTTTTCCACGACTCGAAGGCTCCCTGGAAGGCAAATTCAGGAACGTCCTTAAGAATACGCGTGCAAGCTTCTTTGACGGCACTTAGGGTCCCATGGTGGTGTCCTTTGAGGGAGGATTTCACTTTTGGAAATAGCAAATAGTCTGCTGGTGCCAAGTCGGGACTGTAAAGGGGGTTGTGGAATCGTCGCGATGCCGTTTATGGTCAGGTAGTCGGGACCTTGGAGCAGGTGTGGCTGGGTGCATTGTCATGATGCATTTTCCAATTTCCGGCGATGGCTGGCCTCACCCGGTCGATCCTTCTCTTCAGTCTTCTTAGCACTTCTAGGTAAACATTACCATTCCCTGTCTGCACCTCAGGTACAAATGTGTAGTGGACCACCCCTTGACATTAGGGGTTTTAACCTTGACAAACTTTGTGGACACCCCCTTGGCTTCAAAGAAAACTATGAGCATGGCTTTCACTCTGGATTTGCTTATTCGAGCATTTTGTGGACGAGGTGATGCCGCAGTGTGTCATTCGGAACTTTGCCGCTTTGTTTCCGGGTCGTATTCAAATATCAAAGCTTCGCTACCCGTCATTACGTTGTCCAAACAGCCGATGTCTTCTTCAATGCGTTGCAGAAGGTCTCCGCAAGCAGACACTCGCCTCTGGCTTTAGGTCGTTCCTCAAGACCTTCGGGACGAGTTTGGCGCAGAACTTTCTCATCGCCAAATTTTCAGTCATAATGCTGTTCACTGCAATCTCATCAATGCCATTTTCATCTGTGATCATGCGCACACTTAACCGACGGTCTGAATTCAGCACTTCACGCACACGTTGCACGTTGTCGTCGGTTCTTGAGGTCGACGGCCGCCCAGTGCGGGGCTCGTCCTTCCCACTCTCTCGGCCATGTTTGAGGATCTTGTGTCACTTAAAAACTGCAGTTTGTGACACACTTTCATCCTTGAACACTTGGCGAATCATGCCCAACGTCTCCGTACCCCAGTCCAATACAAAATTTGATGGCGTAACGCTGTTCAATCGTTCCCTGTATTTTGCGCTCGCACCGAGTCACTCTAAAGGGGTCCACTAAAAACACGATCTAGTCTGAACCATCGCTCACAGGCGACTGGCGTTTGGCTCGTCTTGAAGGTCACATCCCCCAACCACTGGGCGACACACCAGACCAAACGACGCCTCTCATTAACAGATGCAATCAATGGCAAGTATGCAGCTGCTTGACCATGGATATCCGATAATGTGCTGCTTTCTGCGGATAGTTTCACCACTAACAGCAGAGCTCTCAGATGCATATTCAACCTCTACAGCGATCGCGAGGGTAGAAGTGTCGGACTTCTTGACTTGGCGTACCGAGCATCTTCTGTCACGTTCTGCCATTTTATGGGGTCGTCCCGGGCGGTTTCTTTTTCCGTTGTTGCTTCGTCTTGCTTCCATGGCTTGATAACATACGCTACACTCGATTTTGGGATATTCAGTTTGGATGCAACAGCTCTTACAGAAAGATGACACAAATGGCATCCTATGATGAGCCCTCGTTGGAACGCGGTAAGCTGAGATCCACGAGGCATAGCTCCACTAGAGTGAATGAATAGTTAATAGAAAATAAGATGATTTTTATTTTTCCCATGCCCTTCCCAGCATACAGTTCGGCGAACCCAGTATTTGCATATTTCCCGATATTCTGCAGTGTCCATATACTTTTGTCCATAGAGTGTATAGCTTAGCACTTAGGTCAAAACATAGTGAGTAATATGTAATACTATCGCGAATTTACATTGAAATATATGGAAGGCTTTCTTCCAGTGCTAGGCGTCTCAAATTTTCAGCAGTGTTATTTAAATAACCCAGTGCGTAAGTTTTATAAAGATTGTTTATGTCGGGTTTTCAAAAATTATAAATACTATCGAAGTAGGAAAGATGTTAATATGAAACGGGCATCATCTTGTTATGAAGTCTAAAAGGAAAACAAACTAAATAATCATGATACTAATAATAATATTAATAATATATGTGAAAGAAGAAAAATTAAAGAAAAAATGTCTACGCCACTGAATGGACATTGTCGCCCAAAATGGTTCCATAGTCACTGCTAGTCATGTTCCTTATCAAGGTGTATAGAGTCCTGCTAAAAACCACGATAAGACCGCCAAAACCATGACTGAACCTCGACTATGCGTTACTGTCAGAAGGAGAGAGTTTGGGCTGTAAGCTTATGCGGTGTTCTCCACACGTCAGCACGTCCTGATGTGAGGAATAGTGTGAACATGGATTCATTTGAAAACAGTACTTGTTTCCATTGACTAGCTATCCATGGCTCACATTCCTGGTACCTCTGTAGTCTGCGTTTTGCATCGATTTGTGACACGGCGAGCTCTGGAAAAGTGCCTCTGGTGAAAATGTTTTACTTCTCGAGTTGCCTTCTCACAGTATAAGTCGAGACTGGGTTACCTTTCTTAAATAAGAAAATTTTTTTAATCATAAAAACTTTTTTTTTCTTTTACGAATGCGGAGGCACTTGTTGTGAATACATTCGCCTATAATTCACCGCAGTTTTTCTGGCATTTTGTTATGGGGCCGCCATATAGGCAGCTATGAAGGGACGATACGAACGGAGGCATTTTAGTGGTGCTTCGCCGGGATTCGATCCGAACACCCTTATCACCGAAAGCTTGCGCGCTGTACCACAAGTCCGCCACGGCCCTCAATTATAAAAACTGTACAAATCGTAAGAAGATTCCTTTTATTATACTTTTGTATTGTTTATAGAGGATTAACACCGCCAGATTTTCAAACCCATGAGAACAGAAGATGTTTGTTCCATGTCGAGTAACTTGACTCGTGCACAACATGGAAAAACGTGAATTTCTGATGTTTTGACCATTTTGAAATGTTTGTTGGCAGTACGTAGTTTTTTCCGCAACCAATCGACGCAATTCGTAGCTTTCGGGACCATCCCAAGCCCTTCACGCGTGGGCTGTCGCAGAGTCGAAAGGGTACTCGAACTATCGAGTTTTTTAAAATCCCGAGTAGAACGGGGCGATACGGTCTCCGCCACGCTAACAAAGCCAGCGATCTCGCCATATGACGTCATACCACTGGACACTACATGAAAGACCTTCGTAAAGGTTTTTTAGTCCTAAAGAACTATGCTGTTCCAAATGCATTTCAAAAACGAACACGGGGTCACCCGTTTCAAGTTACTCGGAAAAGCGATGATGTCAGGGAAACCGCCGTACCAGTTGATCGGTTTTCGGCCCCTTATTATCATAAAAGTTGCAATAGAGACGGCTCTAGTTCATGCTAAAGGTTTATTACTCCAAAAGACCTCTTCCCAGAAAGCCCAAAATACTGCGTTAACGCCTATTACGAATTAATCGTGAAAGCGGTATCGTCAGATTATCGAAATTACTGATTTTCCCGCTACCGAACAAAGAAACACGGATCTTTGGAAACGATCCTTGTGCTCCTGACGCAGCGGGTGTCGAAGAGCGGCAAGTATACTCAAATTTGCGATTATTTTCAAATCCCGAGGAGAACGGGTCCATACGGTTTCCGGCACGCCCGCGAAGACAGCGATCTTGCCGCATGACGTCATGCAACTGAAGGATTCTTGTAAGTCCTTCCTAAGGATCTTTTTTGTCCTAGGCAACTATACTCTGTCAAATGCATCCCAGAACGAGCACGGGGACTCAGGTTTAAAGTTACTCGACAAAGCGATGACGTCAGAGAAACCGCCGTACCAATTTTTCATTTTTACTGCACCTAATTGCCAAGAAGTAGAATTAGAGACGCCTCTATTTCATGCCACTTGTTTATTACACCAAAATACCTCTTTCCCAGAAAGCCCAAAATATTGCGTCGGCGCCAATTCCGAATATATCGTGAAAGCGGTTCGTCAGATTATCGAAATTAAATATTGAAAATGAATATCGAAATTAAATATCGGACTTGAAGGGCTCGTTAAATATTGTTTATATTTTACTTTAGTGATGTTATGAGCTACCTCATAACATAAATCGAGAAAGAGGATTCTATCAGAGCCGTAGTGTTTACCTTCGGCAGTGGCAGATTTCCGCACAGGTGATCGAAGCGCAAGCCTCTGGCCCCCAAATCAACACAATCATTTTAGCTTCTAACATTTTAAATTTTTTTTATTTACGTAGCCGCTATTTGTGTACACCGGGAGGGCAAAAACATACAACTTTCCTCGGAAATTCGTAGAGTTGGGGTCTTACGCCTGCATCGTGATTAAACTGATGTTTACAAACTCCGAAACAGTCTATAAAGATAAGAGTCCAACGCTACCTGGACCGACATCGACTCCCTACACCTGACCACAGAGTCCTTGCCGTCTCTATACACACTCTTAGACACACACACACACAAAAAATAAATAAATAAAATAATAAATAAATCAATGAATAAACGATGCAGATGTGATGTACATGAACACAGAATCAAATGATTACAATTTGAGAAGAATTGGATAATTTATTCAAGAGAAAGAGCTTTACAAAGGGAAAAAATCAATAAAGCGCCGGTCAATCTCTGGCCTTTATGCAAGCAGTTATTCGACTTGGCATCGATTGATAGAGGTGGTGGATGTCCTCCTGCGAGATATCGTGCCAAATTCTGTCCAATTGGCGCGTTAGATCGTCAAAATCCCGAGCTGGTCGGAGGGCCCTGCCAATAATGCTCAAAACGTGTTCAATGGGGGAGAGATCTGGCGACCTTGCTGGCCAGGGTATTGTTGGGCAAGAACGAAGACAAGCAGTAGAAACTCTCGCCGTGGGCGGGCCGTCATTTTCTTGCAGAAATGTAAGCTCAGGATGGCGTGATAGTAAGGGCAGCACAACGGGGCGTAGAATATCGAAGCATCGCTATGGTGTAAGGGTGCCACGGATGTCAACCAAAGGGGTCCTGCTATGAAATGAAATGGCTCCCCATCACTCCTGGTTGTCGACCAGTATGGCGGAACTCAGTCATCTTGGTATCCCACCGCTGTCCGGGGCGTCCCCAGACACGTATTCGCTGGTCATCGGGGCTCCATTCGAAGCGGGACTCGTCACTGAAGTCAATTCTTCTCCAGTCAGTGACACTCCAGGTTGAATGTGCCCCACACCTCTGCAAACGGGCTTGTCGGTGTACAGAGGTCAATGTTAGTCGGCGCAAGGGGTCAATGGTAGTCGCCGCGAGCTCAGCCCCCTTTCTCTGAGTCGCCTATTAATGGTGTTTGCGGTCACTGAAGCACCAGTTGTAAGTACGATCGATGATAATGAAGAATCTGCGGCTGTGAGTGCCTCTGACGATTGCTCGGTCCTCACGTTCTGTCGTTTCTGTAGACAGACCGCTTCCTTCTTGACGACGTGTTCGGTCATGGTTCACCCATTGCTGCCAACATCGTCTAATAGTGGCATCGCTCCTATCCAGTTAGCCGATTAGACCAACCTGCTTCTTTGAGCCCAACAACACGTCCTCTCTCAAATTGTGACATCTGCGCATATTGTTCGCCCTCCTGTATGCGAGGCATAGTTACTGAATGAAATTCGCAATGATACTGAATGAAATTGCACTGAATGAAATTCGGAAAGAATTTATGACCTGGAATGGAAATTTCTCAACTTTAATATCCTGCCAGTTGCGCAGTTATGATGCGCTGCAGCGTCACGTGTTCATTCATTGGCGCCGCCAAACTTTAAAATTTTGCATTTTCCGTCGAATCCTGTATGCATATCAATTTGTGTCCATTTTGCATTGCCCCTTCTTGGTGCGTTATTTTTTTGTCCTAAGAGTGTAAAATTTCAATTTCGCTTTAAAAATGTGACCGTACAATTCCTAGGCTCTCTTAAAGAAAATGACCGCAGGCACGAATCTGAAGCGATTCAACTTGAATAGTTTTTTAATGTTTTTTTTTGTGCTGTTCCGATTATAAAAATAAAAAGTTTATTAAAAAATTCAAATGTCTTTTTTTATATTTATCTAAAAGAATTAATATTTAAAAACATAGGAGGGGGACTCGAATCGAATTACCCGCCACTGTTCGTACGATTGTACTATTTCAAAATTTGTTTACAATTTTAGAAGTTGAAACAATTGAATGTAGTTTCCATTCTTGAGATAAATAAATAGATTCAAAGAATTAAAAAGTTTTAGTTAGTCATCATTGTTGTAGTTGTTTTGACGTAACAGAGGAAGTCGACAGGCGTTCTATTCTTTCCGCATTCTCTGATAAAACTTCAAACGTGAAGGTTGTTCAAGAGAGCTATCATACGAATTTCAAACTCTGTGATTGAATTATTTTGAAAACTCTTTGAAGACTGAGAAATGAGTTTCGACTGCTGCGCCTCGAAATGCCTGTAAGTAGAACTAGCACCTTCCTTCCCATTTTTCCTTCAAATTTTAACGGCTAGAAGAAGGGATTGCTTGTGACTACGGATGCGCGTACAGAAAGATTGTTACAGAGCGTACAGGAAGATAATTAATTCTGTACTATGTACTAACACAGTTTGAAAGACTCAAAACAGGCTCCTAACGATAATTAGATACCATCAAAAAATTTAAAAAGAATCTAGTTATTGACGGAGACCAGAACTTGTTTACAAAATGTAATTGTATGCGAGAACGATCGATCGCAAAACCTTCTGCGAAGGACTAGTCAATCCCATTCGACCCGTTGGACATCACTGTCGTAGTAAAATCGTTTCGAGGGAAGTACCACAAATAATCTTCCAGAAAGCAAACCATTTGTTACCGTTAAGCAAAAATGTACAGGTTGCCTTGCAACTAGGATTCGCCCTCGTTATGTGCTGATCGGTGGGCCATGCCACATGGGTCCGAGGTAGCCGAGTGGTATCTCTTCGTGCCTCCGACTGGGGTTGCTCGGTTTGAATCCAGACGACGCCATTCGATACCTTCTTTTCTGGGCTGGATAAGGCACGTTAAGACTGTAAACCGGAAAGTCCTCCCATGAGGTCAGGGAGTGTGGGAGAAGGCAAGAGCCCTGAAGATGTCGCCCCTGGGGAGCTAGATCTAAACTGGGGTGACAGACAATTCACCAGCAGGTATTTCATCCGGGAAGGCCTTAGTACCTACGTCCCCTGTATGGTGCATTGTAAATGGGGAGACATATCGGATAAAACTTATCGGTTGCGGAGGATTCATAGCCCTTGCTGAGTTTCCCATAGAGAGGTCGGAACCTATGTCCTATATGCTGGGGATGTCCATTTCTGCTTCATGCTCTGCGTTTTTGGCACGCATCACGCTTTTTACCATCTGGTTTTGAAACTAGTCTGGAAAAACAACTTAAAGGCACTGTGTGAGGGGGGTGTAAATATAGAGTCCGGAAAATATGGAGGGTGTGTCTTCAATGGATGGGATGGGGTCAAGTCGTTTTGAAGCAGACGACATTTTCATTGGCTCGTAGTGGGTATATGTGCATCATTCGCTGCATCATAGTGGAAGTTGAACAGACAAACAGACATCATTTTGCTTTTCACTATTGAGATATTTAGCATGAAGTCTCCCATAATTAAATCAATTTATTAATTAATATTGAGAGAGTGGTATTTTCTAATGTTCTTGATTTTTTCTCTCTCTTCAGATTCGGGCGCCGTGCAGTTTCCGAAAGAAAAGGAGCGAGAGATAATCTAAGAAGACATCACAAATTAGAACTGTAAGTACTCGTTCGTCGAGTGTTTTGGTAACAGGTACACCATATCACTGATTTCATTTTCAAACGTTCTTATTTCGCACGCAAAAATGTGTTCGCTCTTATTCTTTCGACCTCAGGTAATGCTCTTAAAAGGGCATCGGCTAAAGCAGGGGTTCCTATCTGGTTACCCTCGACAACAAGAAATGGTAGTCGGAGTCAGGAAAGAAAAGAAATAAATTGGTTTCATCGCAGCCAAACGACCACAAATTGATTCAATTTCTTAAAAATGGGAAGGAGGCATTTTTACTCCCCAGTTGTTTTGTTCCAATTCTAAAAATTCCGCTTTCTGACGTTTCGAGTACTAAAAAATGCTCTTTGTGCTTAACATTTCTTGCATATATTTTTACTAGCTGAAAACCCGCGCTTCGCTCCGGAGTACATTCAAAATAAATACAACAGTCAATGTATGCAATTAATGCCAAAAAAATAAATACATATATATATATATATATATATATATATATATATATATATATATATATATATATAATAAATACGACGATCAATATAGACAATTGATGCAGAAAAAAATATATATATTTATAAAAAAAAACGTAAGGGATATTTTTATAGACAAAATAATGTCCAATCGTCTGCCGCATTAGCAAGAAAATAAATTTTTTTTTCTATTTAGTTGCTATGCACGGGACGATACATTTATTTAAAGTACACTAAAAAGAAATCACGTGATCGGCATGTAATAAATTAAATTCTAAAAATTTCTAAATCTTTAAAAATTCACCAAAAATCAGAAAATAGAGGTAAAGATTCAAAAAAAGATTTCATTTTAAAGGAATGTTTATGATCTTTCTTGCGATATAAATTTTATAACCCTCAAATTATTATTTTAAATGCAAACTTTAAAAAAAAAGCTACAAGAACAGCTTAACAAATTATTTTTAAAAAATCTATAAAGAATGTTTCAAAAATCTTTCTTAGTGCACCCCTACAGCATAAGAAGAATCGCTATGCAAAATGTCAGCCCTTTAGGTCCAGCAGTTTGGTCTGTGCGTTGTATGTGAGTGAGTCAGTGAGTCAGTTACGGAAATGTTTTATACATATAGATAAGTGAAACAACCGCAAGCTTGAAAAGTCTCGTTCATTTTTAAGTTTTCACACACATTTTGTTTTACAATTGAGTTTCATTTTTTGTTCACTTTCTTGTGGTTGTGAAGTGAGGTCGCTTTTCGACTCGATACTTCTATACCGATGTCTTTCGATCAGGTAGCGCTCTTTTCTGTCAGAGATATTCTAAACGGCATGTTTTTCGAAGCAACCAATATATTTCGCCTAAATTCGGAAGCTCATTGGCGGGGAAATTTCAAAGTTATGTGCCTCTTCCCAACCTCAAAATCTAATCATACCTTCAATAAATACCGCTACTCATAAATAGTTTACTTCAGAGTCTTTTTACTTTGAACTACACTTTGGCATGTATGCATGTTACGTAGAAGCCTCGGACAGGAAAAGATAATCGAAACAGCGACAGAAACAAGTCTTTGCATCCATATTTCTCAAGAGCTCCGGTGTGGTTCAATGTAGACTCAAGCTGACGAAAATGAAAGGAAAATAAAACATCCTCGGGTTTTGAATAACGGCAAATCGACCGTGAATGTTTTGTTCGGAAGCATCGTTTGTTCACAACGGTATATTATCTTTCGAAAAATTATGAGGAATAATTTCTTCCTTTTCTGGAATTATGAGTCACTCTTACAGTTAAAATATAGAATTTTTTCTAAGTTAAAATATTAATTAACAGAATATACCTAAATTATAGGGGTTGATACGGACTACAATCTGACATCGGAATGTAAACCCTTTTTAAAAGGAAAATGTTCTTTCAGTTACTAGAGATCCCAACGAAACAAGATACGGGCATCTTGAAAAAACAATTGATGTCCTCAAAGTCTAAAAGTTTTCATCTTTAAATGAATTTTTTTGGAATGAAAGTATAACTAATATCTGTTTTCTTTCCAGGTCTATGTTCGACTGCTTTTCGTTTATGCCCAAAGTCCAAGAAACATTCGAAAATATGCGTCGCCGCAGGCCTATCATTGACATCGCTCAGCTCTGGTTCCGAGACCAACACGCAACTTTGTTACGGACTTGGAGTCGTTTGCTGCATGACCAAGAAATTGACTTGTATGACGTCAAACCGTACCTCTTTCGACTCAAGGACTTTCGAGCCATTTTCCCCACTCTTAGCCGAAAGGGCAAAAAGCGTGCACTCGAGTGGCAGAAGTTGGCCAATTATTCAATTGTCCAGGTCTTCCTTTACCGCAAGAAACTCTATGACCCGTAAAGGGCGTGGTCTCTGCGGCGTCACTTAAGATCGACTGTCTTTTCTCTGCATCGATTACGTCCTATTTTTACCGATCTTGAGAACTGTAGTGCACTATTCCACCTGTTGCACTCTATTTTCGAATTTTATGACTTTATTACCGATAATGACTCACACTCCCGATTGTGACATTTACAAAACACCGAACTTTGTCTTTCCATCAGCTACAGCCATCCTCCTACCACCATCTTTCTTCCACCTATCAGTAAGCATCTTCCAGCCATACCACCTAGGCGAAGCCACCGAGCTACGCTTCCAACACCACCGGGAGCGTAAGGCGGTGGTGATTTATGGAGAGCGGCTTCGTAACCTACCTCCAAGTGGTGCTCTCCGGTGAACGCTCTCACCACTTGAGGTGGGGGCGGCTAAAAGGTTACAGAATCATCAAGGAAAACAAAGCGTACAGAATCATCAAGGAAATGAAAGCTTACAGAAACTGAACCGTATGGAACTTATATAATTTGTGCGAAGACATCGAAAATAACTATCATGAGTTTGTGGCCTCAAGATTTGGCGTCATGGACTCGCTGTCCGGTCCTGTCAAACGTAGGATCCAGATACCATCTTGGTGGGACTGGTTGTTTTACAGTACACATTTACTAGCGAGTAGCATGCATCAAAGTTATGAACAGTGAAGCGGCCACAGAGTAACAATTTGAAGTCTACGGAAGGTAGAAGGACATATTAATGTTATTTTCAACGATTTCTTCTAAAGTCCTTTCGTTTTGCGTCACTTGTTTTATGCATAAAGTTTTATGTTAGATCATTAAAGTTCAGTATATACCTTGCATTGCTTCATTAATCGTGTTCGACTCACTGGGCTTTATATAACGAATATTTATACATCTTTTTGTAGGTTGACGGTTAATGAACATTATGAGAAATGGATTTTTAAAATTGGTTCGAATTGAATACAAGTCGGTTGGTAATTTTCCTGGTTTATTACACTCACACACAAACACATATATTAGTCCAGTCAAATTGTGTTTTTCGGAGGAAAATTTTGGGGTAGTTTTGATTTCTTCCATTTTATATGTTTTTTGGGGTGCTGAATCGGAATCGGAGGTTTGTTAACAAAATTTCGTGACGCAACATTGAAAAAAATGCAAAAAAAGGTAAACATTTTCATTTTTTGGCGGTTTTTCGCTTATAACTCGGAAACTATCAACTTTTCATATATAATTTTATTTATCAAAATTAAAGTACATAAAATTTCCTACAAATTTCACTATTTCGGGTTTTTTCTCCGACGGACCGTTTGGGCTCAAGCGCTATTTGAAAATTGGCGTATTTCGGCTGTCTCCGCAAAAACCCACTTTTCCCACTTCAAAATTCTACTTTATTATTAATGGCTGTCAATTAGTGAATTCCTCCCAGTTCTCTGCACATACCTTATTTAGATCGTATATGTAGAGGTACAGGTAATTTTTTCAAAAATAAAATAATGTTCAAGTTATTTAAAGAAGTTCGAAATTGTACAAATTAGTTGTAATTGTTACAAAAAAGTTGAGATTCCAAAGAAAAATCGTGAAAAATTATTACATTTTATTATATTGTATTACAATACATATGATCATATATTACATTATTATATGAGCCGTTGTCGTTTAGAGGGTTCTGGCTGAGGTTCTTCGAAGGCGGCGAGTCCTGGCACAGGTTCGGGTTGTTCTGTCGTCAGAGTCGGGGCTTGTTCATCTGGAAAATGAAAGAGGTGGTGAGAAAACAACAACGTGTGATCATATCTTAAGGAGAGATGAGTGATTACGAAATAGATTGTGAGATTAGACATACCTTCCGCATCATGTAAGCGTATTTCTTCAGTCTGTTCTTCAGTATGTACCCATGACGTGAAAGGTGCTGTATCCGTCGATTGTATGTACATTAAAATCAGCATTATCGTACACCTGCTGTGAAAAGCATGGCTGGTTAACTTTCAGCGGATCGCTGCTGACAGCTGATGCTTCCAGGCGGACAGCCTCTGTGTAAGTCGAACAAAATCTCAATGAGGAAACCACATCGACTAATTTCCTTGAGCCGTACTTCTTGTACAGAAACACTGCCAACCCTACGAGGACTGGTGAAATGAATGATCTGGGCCTCCACTGCTGCTACAAGACTATGAGCCAGTGCTGTGTTCTTCTTCTTCCACATATCATGGTCCCTACGTTTTTTGTTTAGTACATCTGTTTCCATAAATGTACGGAGACTTTCAGGAATGAGTTCCTCGTTTCCTTTCAAAAATTTATCAGGTGAGGGGTACTGTGCGGTCTCATACACCTGGCTCCGGATATCCTCAACAACAATTGCAGCAGCCGTCTTAATAATCCGGAGTCTTTCCTCTTTTTCATTTTTTAAAGCCTGCTGGTACCAAGCATCATTTAAAATTTTATACCCTGTGTTTTTGAAACACACTACCAGCTTCTTGTTTGGAGAAAAAGTCATTATTATATCGCTTCCATATTTTTTGAGTAGATGAGCTTTAAATGTCTTTATGTCAGGACGATAATCACCCTTGATTTGGTCCACCAACTCGTCTAGCGTAAACTGACATTCTCCATCACTATTCTCAAGATAAGTGTAGACATATTTCATTGCTGCTTCAACATGATTGGCGAATGGACCCCTTTTTCTCTTCTCTTGAATTTTTGGGCGATTGTACAATTTTCTCATGCATAAACTATGATACTGACAATCAGAAACCACCAAGTCTGAGACAGGCAAAAGACGTTTGATTATGGCTTGTCCATACTTATCACCACGTTCTTCTGCCCTTTTTATGATAGTTTCCTTGACTTTCAAAATTCGAACCTGATACACAATATTACGATTGTTTTTCTTTTTTCTTTGTTGTTCTATAAAGTCAGGTGTTATGACGAGGCCACACATAAAACAATGAGTTTTGAAATTGAAATGCGCTTCAGTAGAACGTCTTTTGACTTGCTCTCTACCCTGTTCCGCCTTCTTCAAATGAGCTGCAATCATTCTTTTATTAATGTAGTTTGTACGACATCGCTCATGAACATCAACTGCAGATTTTTCACGTAGCTGAACATGCTCACCATCCTTCCTCTTCTTTTTGACTCGATAAACGTTTTCAAACCTCTTTGCCGCACCGTTATCACCTTCTCTACGTTATTATCCAGCACTTCATCACAAATAAATGACATTTTAACACATTTGAAGCCATTTTTAACACTACGCGTAAATATAACTTTTGAATCGTGTTGTCGTTGGATTCTAACACTGAACTACTTACTTCCTTCGCACTGCCACTGGTAGGAATCGGATGGCCGGTGTTTTTATTTTTTGTTTTTTTTTTAGGGGGGAGGGGAGGAAACCTCGTGAACAATATGAAGGGACTTGAGACTGGGTCAACACCCCTATATCGGATATAGGGGGTGTTGATTGGGTACGCATGTACACGGTGACGTAGTTGGCCTTGAATCGTCTGTGAAGGAATCGAATGGAAGGAAAGAGGGCTTTTAAACCAAACGGGGCAGTTATAAAATCATTTGGTGAGGCTCGTGGAGAATAAATAACATGAAAAGACGTACAAGACGGAATTATATTTGCACAGAATTTAAATACAATGTGATTTTGAAAATCCTACATTGTATTGGAAGGAGGAATTAAATGACAGCCTTTAATGATAAGTTTTGGAGTGTAAAAAGTGGGTTTTTACGGAGCCAGCCGAAATACGCCAATTTTAAAATAGCGCTTGAGCCCAAACGGTCCGTCGGAGAAAAAAACCTAATAAGTGAAATTTGTAGGAAATTTTATGTACTTTAATTTTGATAAATAAGATTATATACAAAAAAGTTGATAGTTTCCGAGTTATAAGCAAAAAACCGCCAAAAAATGAAAATTTTCACCTTTTTTTGCATTTTTTTCAATGTTGCGTCACGAAATTTTGTTAACAAACCTCAGATTCGGATTCAGCACCCCAAAAAACATATAAAATAGAAGAAATCAAAACTACCCCAAAATTTTCCCTCGAGGGCCCCTTTTGAGCACAAATTGACTGGACTATATGACAACTAGCTGAAAACCCGCACTTGGCTACGGAGTACATTCAAAGTAAATACAACGGTCAATGTATGCAATTAATGCCAAAAATAAATAAAGAAATAAATATATATATATAATACGACGATCAATGTATACAATTGATGAAATATATATATATATTTATAAGAAAATCGTAAGGGATATTTTTATAGACAAAATAATGTAGAAGAAAATATTTAAATTAAATCTAATATAAAGAATACTAAAGAATATAGTACAGTCAATATAGTACAGTTTGTAGAACATTTCTTTTACTGTATTTTAATATTTTTTTGGATAATGTCCAATCGTCTGCCGCATTAGCAAGGAAAAAAAATATTTTTTGTCTATTTAGTTGTTATGCACGTAACGATAAATTTATTTAAAGTACCAGAAAAAGAAATCACGTGATCGGCATTTAATAAATTAAATTCTAAAAATGAATCTTTAAAAATTCACCAAAAATCAGAAAATAGAGGTAAAGATTCGAAAAATATTTCATTTTAAAGGAATTTTTATGATCTTTCTCGCGATATAAATTTTATAACCCTCAAATTATTATTTTACATTCAAACTGAAAAAAAATTTACTAAAACAGCTTAAAAATTTAATTTAAAAAATCTAAGAAGAATTTTTCAAAAATCTATCTTAGTGCACCCCTACACCATAAGAAGAATCGCCATGCAAAATTTCAGCCCTTTAGGTCCAGCGGTTTGGTCTGTGCGTTGTATGTCAGTAAGTCAGTTACGGAATTGTTTTATATATATATAGACTAGCTGAAAACCCGCGCTTCGCTACGGAGTACATTCAAATTAAATACAACGGTCAACGTATGCAATTTATGCCAAAAAATAAATATATATATTTATAACAAATGCGATGATCAATGTATACAATTGATGTAAAATATATATCTATCTATCTATATATATATTTATAAAAAAATCGTAAGGGATATGCATTTATTTTGGATAATATCCAATCGTCTGCTGCATTAGAAAGAGAAAAAAATATTTTTTTTGTCTATTTAGTTGTTACGCACGTGACGATAAATTTATTGAAAGTACCAGAAAAAGAAATCACGTGATCGGCATTTAATAAATTAAATTCTAAAAATTAATCTTTAAAAATTCCCCAAAAATCAGGAAATGGAGGTAAAAATTCGAAAAAATATTCATTTTGAAGGAATTTTTATGATCTTTCTCGTGATATAAATTTTATAACCCTCAATGTATTATTTTAAATGCAAACGTAAAAAAAGTTTAAAAAACAGCTTAAAAATTTAATTAAAAAAAATCTAAGAAGAATTTTTGAAAAATCTTTCGTAGTGCACCCCTACACTATTAGAAGAATCGCCATGCAAAATTTCAGCCCTTTAGGTCCAGCGGTTTGGTCTGTGCGTTGTATGTCAGTAAGTCAGTTACGGAATTGTTTTATATATATATAGACTAGCTGAAAACCCGCGCTTCGCTACGGAGTACATTCAAATTAAATACAACGGTCAACGTATGCAATTTATGCCAAAAAATAAATATATATATTTATAACAAATGCGATGATCAATGTATACAATTGATGTAAAATATATATCTATCTATCTATATATATATTTATAAAAAAATCGTAAGGGATATGCATTTTTTTGGGATAATATCCAATCGTCTGCTGCATTAGAAAGAGAAAAAAATATTTTTTTTGTCTATTTAGTTGTTACGCACGTGACGATAAATTTATTGAAAGTACCAGAAAAAGAAATCACGTGATCGGCATTTAATAAATTAAATTCTAAAAATTAATCTTTAAAAATTCCCCAAAAATCAGGAAATGGAGGTAAAAATTCGAAAAAATATTCATTTTGAAGGAATTTTTATGATCTTTCTCGTGATATAAATTTTATAACCCTCAATGTATTATTTTAAATGCAAACGTAAAAAAAGTTTAAAAAACAGCTTAAAAATTTAATTAAAAAAAATCTAAGAAGAATTTTTGAAAAATCTTTCGTAGTGCACCCCTACACTATTAGAAGAATCGCCATGCAAAATTTCAGCCCTTTAGGTCCAGCGGTTTGGTCTGTGCGTTGTATGTCAGTCAGTCAGTGAATGAATGAATGAATGAATGAGTCAGTTACGGAACTGTTTTATATATATAGATTATGCACAGGGCTCAAGTATGCGCAAGAATATTAAAATATTGTATTAAGAGCAATGCGAGATACAAAAAGGCCGGTCTCCTGTGAGCACCGCCTACACTCTCCGCGAGCCAATAAGCTCGTTCTCCCCCACCGTGACCAGGAGGTCTCCTTCACACACAAAAAAACGTCACTAGAGGGCGCCAGGCCCTACATATGAAACAAACTCAATCTTACCAGTTAGGAATAGGGATGAAAAATGCAACTGTCGACATGGTATTACGAGAAAATGCGAGAATAACTTCCCGCTGCACCACAAAAATTTTCTTGAAGGATATTTGAGAAAACAAACGCTTCCACCATACAGCATTTTCAACGCGAAATAAGAATAGGGTTTTTCATAGCCAACGAAATACATTCCAACCCCGTTATAGCGAACCCGGTATATAACGAACTCCCGGATATAACGAACGAAAATTTTGGTTCTCCCCGTTTTCCTATTGTATTTAATGCTAATTTATCCTTTTATAGCGAACCTCCGAAATCTTAAGAATCGGCTATAACGAACATTTTTTTTCTGTCGACAACTGAATTCTTTTTTTTTTAACTTTTTAAGAATGATGAAGATACAAAGAATTTTGAAGAAGCAAAGAATGTTGAAGAAGAAGATGATGAAAGATTTACCTATCGCGATGTGGATAGAAAAGCTCAAAATTTCATCATTCTCGGATTGCGACATGCAACTGTTCGAAACGTGACGATGAAGTCATTACATGTGAAAATCCGACTGATGAAGAAATCACAATGAATCATGTAATTTCTTCGTGCAATTTCTTCATTCGTGTAATTTCTTCATGAATCATGTGATTTCTTCATTCTGAAATCGAAGATTCTGCATCTGATGCTGATGAAGACAGCACATAAATGACGAAATAGCCACCATCTCAGATGCTACAGAAGCGATGCGTGTCATTAATAAGTTTTTGTCTACACAAACGGTGGAAGAAAGAGTGTTGGAGTCATTGGATGCATTGGACAAAGAAATTCGTAAAATATTTTTTGAAATCGGCATCACGTCAGCAGAAGATGACAGGTTATTTCTGTATCAAAACGGTGAGCAACAATTGAAAGGAAAACGAATTTATTTCCGTTTGTCTTCATTTTTAGTTAATTTAATTAGTATTGTGTCAGTTTAACGTAATCGATTTTAGTCAATTTAACTCATTAATGATTATTTTTAATAGATTTTATCATTCTTTTAATACATCGTTATTGAATACACATTGCAACTAATTAGTTGTACATTTTGTGAAATCTAACTTCTTAACGGTTCGGATAAAGCGAACCACCGGATATAACGAACAAAACCTTTGGTCCCTTGAAGTTTTTTAAGGAATATCTGAAAGCCGAGGAATTCTAGATTTTAATGAAATTTGACTCACATCAACGCATTTTACATGATGCACTTATATCACTTCAATCGAATAAGAAAAAAGTTTCATTTGCTGATCACGTGATCTCAGCATTTTTACTAAGAGATCGTCATGGCAGACGACTTGTCGCCCGCATTTTCGCAATTGTCTCTTTTCGAGTCATCACATGTCGCTTCGCATTACCACGATCTAAGGTTGAATTGTTGAGCACACGACAGACATTCGATCTATTTTTTTAAGAGTTGGCTTAAAGGTTTTATTCTGCAGCTTAGAGAACGACTTTTTTTTCAATTGGTCCACCAAACTCCTTTGTAGTTGACTGCGATTTAATATCACAAGTGTTGTCCCAAACATCTTCCATTGTTGTTGTTGGCTAGGGCGCTAGCATCGATAACAGATTCGGTGGCCTTTAGGAATGAGGTATTAACGCTGCCAACCAACCAACCAAATTTTGTTGTCGGGAGATTATCATTTTGCATTTGTTGATGCAACAAAACTGTTTGATTGGGGAGAGCTGCATTTCAAAAATGTTTGCCTATTTTGCGGCAGAGCTATATGTGATGCGCATCTCTTACCCTTGTATGTATATATATACATACATATGCATACATACATATATATATATATATATATATATATATATATATATATATATATATATATATGACGTGTTTCATATCCATTTCGTTATTAATTAAAGACAATCGTGGACCGAATAATTAGATGAGATGACAGAGATCGCTTAAATTCGTTTATTTTCATTATTACTATCAGAGCTCCAACATAATTATGCAACCGCTCCACCCAGGTTCTCTATCAAGACATACGTCTTCTCTCAATCAGATCTCTGTTCCTACTGACTAGCTTTTCTTTGTTAAAATCCGCCCAATCTTTCCGCTGATTCATCATGGAATGTTCTCCACATTTCTCTTATGTAACTCTTTATGTAACTTGCTCCTTCCGAAAAATATCTCTTTTCTGAACAGCACCCGTCTAGTGGCGATCCCTATTGCTATTTTTTGCTATTAACAACCCTTCTTCTTTTATGGCGAACTTTCATGAGTTAATATTTTTTTATTATAAATTCCCCCTTTTCCTTAACAAAAGCCCCCCTATATTTTAGTTTTATGTTTTTCCTTACATACACATACATACATACATACATACATATATATATATATATATATATATATATATATATATATATATATATATATATATATATATATATATATATATCCATTAACTTTCAGAATCAAAGCCTTGATCATACGTGTCCCTATTTCCATGTGTTCTATTGAAAGACTTAATTCTCTGAGGTTTGCTATCAGGCAAAGCGTACAGAAGGTCGTTCGCACTTTATGGAAACGATTTTGCTAGTTAAGTTTTATGTATATATGCCGTAATTTTTGAGGCGCTTTGCTTCTATCTGATAGCCATGGTTCTTCAAAATATCTGTAGCTCGTATTTTCTATGAAAGCAAACTTTTTCTTAGTACTGTCATGTCAATTTTACCCCATTCCTCTTGGATCGTTTTCCAAAGTCCGTTCAGTGTTCTCGGATGCCGTTTTCCTAAGGCTCGTTTTAATAAACCGAAAGCGCAAAAGTCCATTGGAGTAGCGTCGGGTGATTTTACAGGTATTTCATTAAATGGTAAACACTTTATTTCGGTTTCTGATTCTTTCTTCGCTAAATAAGCGGCAGTTGATTTAGACGCGTGACTAGAGGCTTTGTCCATATAAAGCTCAACTTTATGATTGTCCTTTTCCATATAAGGCCGGAATTTCTTCTTCAAAAAAGGGTTCTAAAATATTCTGCCGATAATAGAGGGAATTAATTTTGGCTTTACATGAGACTTTTTTTATTTTTAATTTGCCGTCGTCACAAAACCCTGCAACTATCATGGATCCGTTTGGGAACTTTTATGTACACTGACGTAGCCATTTCGTACGGTCATTCCCGTCAACTGAACAATAGAAAACGATGTTTTTTTATTGCAGTCATTTAAATACATCCATGCCCCATCGAGTGTTACCACACATTTCCATTTTTCAGCACCTAGGTGTTTTCATATAATTTTCTTCATTTTGTTTTCCTTTCAGAAGTTTCCTTTGGCGAAAGCAGACGAACTTTAGGTTTAAATATCTTTTTTAATCTCAAATCTTCATGAACGATTTCACTTACAGTGCTAGAAGGCATGCCTAGTTTCGTTGTAATGGATCTTTGAGTCGGCGGATTTTCGTTTAGGAGCAGAGACTTGACTTTCTCGATATTTAACTGCGTTCGAACAGTCTTAGGATGAGGTTTCGCGGTCATGTTTTCATTTTTACTTTCAGTTAGACGCTTTTTTCCTTTCAAGTTTAGTATACACTCATGGACAAAAAAAATTAGCGCACCAAGAAATAATTGCGGGATCGTAACGAAACTTGCAATGAAGGTACATGTCGGGGAGATATGCAAATGATTAGAAATGCAGCGTGATTGCCCATTACGTATAGCCGGTAGAGGGCGTTGAACATCGTACTCTGTGGAGTATAAAACAGGTAACCAAAGCTTGTTTGAGTGTGCTGAATCATTTACAAAGGAAGAGCTGAGATAGACATGCCATTACGCCGCGTTCGAAGACAATATAAGCAGTTGTCGCAGTTTGAGAGAGGGAGAATCGTAGGGATGATGGAAGCTGGGTGGTCAGCTAGGCGAGTAGCTCGTCAATTAGGCCGCTCTGATTGTGTTGTGAGGAGGTGTTGGGACCAGTGGACCCGAGAGATGTCATGTACACGAAGACCAGGCTCAGGACGCCCTCGACAGACCAGTCGTCGAGAAGACCGCCACATCGTAAGAAATGCACGCGTACAGCCAACTGCTTCATCGGCTGCCATCCAGGCACAGGTAGCACCTTCACTGGGGGCCTCTGTGTCTTCTCGAACCATACGAAGGCGCCTGGCTGAAGGACAGTTGGTATCGCGGCGCCCATTACGTGTGCTGCCCTTGACGCCCACCCATCGACGCCTCCGTTTGGAGTTTTGCCGCGCACGAGGAAACTGGACTGCAGCGGAATGGAACCAGGTCGTCTTTAGCGACGAATCCAGATTCAATCTC
>OU015499.1:158540827-158545827 GCA_907164885.2 Dolomedes plantarius
CATTGTCCCTTAGCTCAAAAGAGGAAAATAAGGAGAGTGACAATAAATTAGAAAGCCTCATGAAATTCTTGCGTCTCGAAATTCAAAGCGAAGAGAAAGTGAAACTAGCAAAGAGCGGGTTTGGTTGGGATAGTCAAAACAAAATGACGCCAATCCGGCGAGAGAGAATCTATCCCTCCGCCGCTGAGCTGTTTAATTCAGCTGAAAGCAAAACAAATGATTCACGAATAACGTGCGTATTCTGCAATAAATTTCACTCCAGCCCAGAATGTAAACAGGCTATAAGTTTGACATACGATAAAAAGAGAGAGATGTTGATAAAACGGGGAGCATGTTTTAAATGTTTGAAGCTAAGGCATGTTTCTCGCTTCTGTAATGCGAAAGTGAGCTGCTCGTTGTGTGGAAAGGCTCATTTTAGAAT
This sequence comes from Dolomedes plantarius, assembly GCA_907164885.2. Taxonomy (NCBI): domain Eukaryota; kingdom Metazoa; phylum Arthropoda; class Arachnida; order Araneae; family Dolomedidae; genus Dolomedes; species Dolomedes plantarius. The sequence goes on from OU015499.1 coordinate 158,541,249, forward strand.
TATGTGTCCGGGGAAGATTAACGATAATTCTGATAAATTAGAGGACATCCCGCAAAACCAAAGCATACAGAACAGTGTTCTATCTAATCAGACGCGCCCCATGAATGTAGTATTGCAGACCTTGATTGTCAAAGTAAATAACGATGGCAAAGAGATGTCCGTTAGAGCGTTAATTGATTCCGGCTCGCAGAAATCTTATGTTACGAAAAAATTAATTGATCAAGTAGGACTTCAGTCTAATGGCGAGTTACAAATAAAACACACACTCTTTGGTGGAGTGCAGACTCAAGAAGAGACCCACCAGAAATATCAGGTAAATGTTATTAGCCCTGATAACTCTTTCCGTTGTACATTTGAGGTCTTAGATCAAAATAGAATTTGTAATGAAATTCCTAAAATTCCCATCGGTCCGTGGATTTATGAACTTGAGAAGAAAGAGATTTTTCTGTCTGACAAAGTAAATAATGCACGTTTTGAAGATGACACTATACATATGTTGATAGGAGCCGATGTGGGAGGAAAGCTGCTAACTGGCAAAATTTATTCATGCAGTAGTGGGCCAGTAGCAGTACATACTAAGCTGGGATGGACTTTAATGGGGAAAATTCCTTTAACGGATAGTAAAAATGAAATCAACACCTTTTGTGTGACTTCTCTCTTAACGAACGATCTAGAGAACCTTTGGAAGCTGGATGTGATAGGTATTTCGGAAATTGATGTAGATAAAACCAATGAAGCTTTGAAAAAAGAAACTGAAGAATATTTTTTAAGTACTGTTAAAAGAGATCACGATGGACGGTACGAAGTGGCTCTGCCTTGGGTTCGAGAAAAGGAAACGCTCGTATCCAATAGACACATTGCAGAGAAGAGGCTTGTTGCAGTGAAAAATAAGTTAGACATAGAGATTCTTCGAGAATATGGAAATATTTTTGGCGAATGGCTGACGAAGAACGTTATAGAAAGGGCTCCTGATGATTCGCAAGAAGGTGTCCACTATTTGCCTCACCGACCTGTAGTGAAAGAAAGCAGTTTAACGACAAAGATCAGGCCTGTGTTCGACGCTTCGGCGCACGGGAAGGGAATGCTGTCTCTCAATGATTGCTTAGAAAAGGGTCCGAATCTCGTAGAAGTTATTCCTACGCTGTTGAACAGATTCAGGAAGAATAAAATAGGCATCACTTCCGATATTGAGAAAGCTTTCCTCCAAATCGGAATTAGAAACGAAGATAGAGACTATTTACGATTCCTTTGGTATGATGAAGATGGGAAGATTGTTGAATACCGTCATTGCAGAGTAGTGTTTGGAGACACCTCAAGCCCATTCCTACTCCATGCTACTTTATCTCATCATTTGAATGAAGCCCCTGAAGCTCTTCGAGACACAGCAGAGCAGTTGAAGGCATCCTTTTACATAGACAACTGCGTGATAAGCTTCAGAAGTGTCCCTGAAATGGAGAAATTTGTGGTTGAATCTTGCATGCTACTGTCTTCGGCACAATTCAATTTACGGGACTGGACAACGAACTCACAAAGTAGCTTGTTAGATGAGAAAAACGAGACCGAAGTAAATGTATTAGGCATGACTTGGAACATTAGCGAAGACACCTTATCCTGCTCATTCAAAGACTTAGAAGTTGCCGAACCATATACTAAAAGAAAATTATTATCAATCGCAAGTCGCATTTTTGACCCAGTTGGGTATACCTGTCCAGTAACATTGATCCCAAAGATAATACTCCAAGAAACTTGGAAGATGAAGTTAGCCTGGGACGAAGTTTTACCCAAGGACTTATCAGATAGATTTTTCAGATGGATGAAGAAGTTAGAACCCATAGCATCCATCAAGATACCTAGATGGCTGCGTTTTGAACTAGAGCAGTTGGAAAAAGCAACTCTTCACATTTTTTGTGACGCTTGTAAGACCTCATATGCAACTTGCATATTTTTGAGGATTGAACAACAGGACAATGTTATTTGTCAACTGATACAAGCTAAGGCAAGAGTGGCTCCATTAAAAAACATTAGTATTCCTAGATTGGAGTTGTTGGCTTGCAACATTGGTGTAAGGTTGGCCCACGTAACTATTAGAGATCTTGGGATGGAAAATTTGAAAACATGTTTCTGGACTGAAGCCACCAATGCTCTGTATTGGATAAAGAAAGAAGAACCTTGGGCAACTTTTGTCATGAACAGAGTCAAAGAGATCCGCCTGTTAAGTGCACCTGAAGACTGGCATCATATTGCTGGAATTTGCAACCCTGCTGATCTCCCCTCACGAGGTTGTACGGCTCAAAAATTGAAGGAGTCATCATGGTGGGAGGGACCATCTTGGTTGAAGAGGCCTGAAGAAGAATGGCCAAAATCCGAAGCCTTACCGGAGATGGAAGTAGTAAATTCTGAAAGACGGAAGACCATCATAACTGCTATGAACTTAGAGTCTAAAGATGATGAGCAGAAAATATACAACAGATTTTCTTCATATGCCAAAATTCTAAAAGTTACAGCATGGATCTATAGATTTATTTACAATGCTAAGGCTCAGAAAAACGAACGCATAAACGGAAGTTTAAACGTTGAAGAATTAGGCAGAGCTGAATTCATATTAATGAAATTAGTGCAAAAAGAATCTTTTTCTGGACCAACAGACCAAAGATTGAAAGGTCTACAAATAATTACTGATTCTAATGGGCTTTTAAAAGTAAAGACTAGAATCGAACGAAGAGACGACACCCAGAACTTTCGACTTCCTGTCTTATTACCATCTGATCATCCAGTTGTGTCAAAACTGATACAATGGAAGCATGAAGAACAGTCACATGCAGGAGTACAAATTTTGATGAATTTAATCCGGGAAGATTACTGGGTACTGCGGTGTAGAAAGACTATTAGAAAAAACCTCCGACAGTGCATCCGTTGTAAAAGATTTGCAGCAACTCATTTTGACACAGAATCCACTTCCTTGCCGCAGGATAGAGTAAGAGACGCGGCTATTTTTGAGATTATAGGTGTGGATCTCTGTGGACCTTTAATTCTGAAGGGCAACCTGAAAACATGGGTAATTATATACACTTGTGCTGTATACAGATCGGTTCATCTCGAATTGGTGTCTTCTCTCTCCACTGAAGTTTTTCTACAAGCTTTCAGACGTTTCGTTGCAAGAAGAGGGAGGCCAAAAATAGTATACTCTGACAATGGCACCAATTTTAAAGGTGCAAGTAATGCCCTGAAGAAGATAGACATGGGAAAGATAGAAACAGAGTGTGCTGTAAAAAAGATAACATGGAAGTTTATTTCACCGTCTGCTCCTTGGTGGGATGGTTGGTGGGAACGACTAATAGGGATAATAAAACAACTTCTGTTAAGAACTTTAGGACGGACTTCTTTGAACTATGAGGAACTGTGCACTGTTTTATGTGAAATCGAGAATTTAATGAACTCTCGTCCACTGACTTATATCTCCGAAAATCCAGACGATCTGGTTCCCTTAACACCAGCAATGTTTTTGCATGAAATAAGGGAAGCCGGAGTGCCTGATTTGGACGCTATTGAGAGAGTTGACATGTGCAAAAAATTCCAATACATCCAAAGATTAAGGTCTGATTTGAGAAAAAGGTTTCGATCCGAATATCTCGGCTATTTGAGGCAAGAAACTAAACAATCGAAAAAATTCAGACCAGTCGGCGATGTCGTACTCATCGGCCAAGACAACTTAAAACGAATTCAATGGCCTTTAGCTAGAGTCTTAGAAGTTTACCCAGGGAAGGACGGCATCGTTAGGGTGGTAAAGTTGAAGACCAGTGCAGGTACTCAAATTCGTCCTGTACAGAGACTTTATGATCTAGAAATCTCGCCAGAAGCCAGACACAGTCTGTGTCATAAGTTTTCACCCGACAAAGAGTGTCGTGAACTTAAAAATGAAAGTGTTCTTGCTTCAAATGATGAAAGACGGAGAGATCCGAGTAAATCCAAACCTTCACAACAAGAACTCGATAGTCCAGACTCCCAGGAACTGCCATCGGATCTCCCTGAATCAGAGGTGAAGACTACGACCAGGTGTGGCCGCACTGTGAAACCAGTGAAAAGACTGGGCTTGTGAACTTTTCTCGTCAATATATTTGAGTTTCAAAGTTCAGAAACTCAAAGGTGGGAGGATGTCGAGGAATATGCGCTCTCAACGCATGCGCGAATGCAGAGGAGACTTTTTGTAAACAAAACCGAACAGAACTGATTGAAAACTGATTGATAGAAGCCGCACAAAACGCGTTGCAGATTAGGTGTGCGGAAATCATGCTAAATTTTAATGTAACCTTTAATTAGATGTTTTTTTTGTAGTGTTCGTGTGTCAGTAATGTTTTTATCGTTTTTGTAGTAGCGTGCAATAAAAGTTTAGAAAAATAACCAGCTCTAAAAATTACTGATTAAACAACTTTCAGCCCGGGACTCGACGACTTCAGAAAAGGTAAGAAGATTTATTTTCCTTTTTTGAATTGATTGACTTTGGACTAGAATTAACTTTCGCTGAACCCAAAACCTATTGTCTTTAGAACATAGCCTATTTATACGAACTAACTGATTTACA
>OU015499.1:158550827-158645827 GCA_907164885.2 Dolomedes plantarius
TATATATCTTTAGTAGGACAACACATAATTAATTATATCGATTTAAAAAATATATAATGATGTTAAGCATCACATAGAAAAGAAAGAAAAATGGATCTAATGTTTGTCATTATTCGTGGTGTAGTTTTAAGCTCTCTGGTGCATTATAATATCTCAATCTGCAAGCATGGACAATTTCAGAATCTCGTTTAGTGTGAAAGTTTGGTCTATCAATTTTATATTCAATAGAATTCAAAATACACAACATATGAAAGTATTAAACACACACTAATAAAATACTCCTAATACCAATAATAACAATAATAATACCTTAATATTCTCTATCAATTGCCATAATTTAATGTTAATGTTCAAATTTCAAACTATTATTCTATTAATTGACACAAATAATCAAAATTCTTTTACCAATAGATATCTCAGTTTTATTAAGTTAATCATGAAATCGATAAACCAAAAACAATTTTTCTTTTCTTATATCACATTTTGGTATGAATCCTCGCTGTAAAGTTCCCAAATATTCATCATTTGTATTTAATATCTTAAAACATATTTCTCATTATAATATTATCTTTCCTATTTATTTATTATTCTTCATTATTTCTATTTCGAGAATTTTCTGGGGCGGATGAACCAAATATAACATACAATGGTTTTTCAATTCTCCAATTGTGGTTTTTTGGCACCCTAAGTCATGTTATAAAGACGTTCCGTTTATGAAAATCGTAACATGAATTTTAACTGTCGACTAACCTCCAGAAATCTCCTTTACTTAAATTCGTAGAACAATTTACGAGGTCTCAACATCAAATGTAATATGTCAAAGTACTTAAATTATAAAATTTTCTTGATGTCTGAAAATTACTATGTTATCCCTGCAGATATTTTCCAAAACCAAAACCACAGGCATCATGTTTAAATGTAGAGTCGCAAAAATTCTAAGTTAAATGAATCAAAACAAGTTTGGCTCTTTTCATGATCGTGTTTACAAAACTAATGCTGAGCATTCAAATTTATTGCGGAGGCGACCTTCGAAATGTAATACAACGGCGCCCGAAACCGGAAATGATTAGTTATTTTTCTTTTTCTCCGCGACGATTCAGAACTGCGTGCTAAATTAGATACTCGTAACATTACTTTACTCATTTAATATTTCAGTTTAACGTAACCAAGGATCATTAATTATCTTAAAACACTAAAATATTCATTATCAGAAAAAGAACATAGAAATATTATAAAATTACACTAAAACACACACTTATAATAAATTTATCACATATAAGTCTCAAAAATTTCTTTAAATTCAAATATCTTATAATAGGAAAAAATATACTCTTAAAATTCTATCAAAATGCAAATCAACATGAAACATTTTAAAATCAAAAACAAAATACACGTTTTAAACCAATGATTCCTACTTTCGTTTTACTTTTTATCGATTTATTTTTTATCATCAGTACTTAATTAAATCAATAATTTGAAAATACTTTCACCGAAACACATTTATAATAAATTTTTATCAATATCTATTAATATTAAAATTTTCACCCTTAACAATAATTCGTAAATTTTAGCTTACCAATTGAAGTGGTTATTCACACTCTTTACCATTATCCTTATTAATTTTCACCATTAGTATTTCCAAATTAATTATACACATTTTTCATATATTTAACATCTGCAGCTCGGTTCTGAATTTATCTTGGTGAAGTTCTTAGCTTAGCTAGTCCCAAGGTGACAGTTTTTATTTCGAAATAGTCCTAGAACTCAGTATCCCAATTGGAGATGACACTAGATGACAGTCTCTCATAAAAGTGAATTTCCAGTCAATTAAATTCAAAACTTCGCACGTTGTATTCAACAGACTATTCCACTGCACACAGCATGTTTTCGCAGAATTTCTCGGGATATTTTTATCCCCAGGTCAACGATTAGTGAAAATCGACGTTTCACATAATCTGAAAATATTTTTTCACGAAACTTCGGAAGTTCACACACGATTCGACGACTGAAAAATATTCAAAACTAACACTGGTGGTCACTCCGAAGTAAGCGACATCATCTTGACTTAATGTAATCCGGAAATGAAACTCCTTTTTGACACAAAAATTTAAATTTCAGATTCAATCAAAGTTCACTTCGTGGGAATCCACGGGATTTGTACGCGACACACTCAGCCCAATATTGTATTCCAGTAAAGTTATCAATGTCACATGGTAAGATAGGGGAGTTTTTTCTCCGTTGAAAAGTATTGATGGCGGCTCAACTCACTGTCTGTATCCGAGGGGAGGTATTCCTGCCGACTTTTGTAACGTACTGGACAACCCAAGGAAAAGATGGGCGTCCAGCACATCACTGGGAATGAAGATGTAGTCGTGGCTCGAATAAACGACGCGGCAAGTTACGGCATTAAATTTTATTAGACGGCGAATACGTCTTATCAGGACCGTTACATTATCAAAAAAGCGTTACATGTACCCTTCATGTGGTTTATATAAACTTTGTCATGTGATCATCATCGCGATTAGGGATTTGCTGTTGTCGATAAGTCACATGTGGTTTTATATAATCTGCGCAGAGCTTATCTAAAATATTGGGGACGCCGCGCCTATTTGAAAAGGAAGCCATTTAATATTTTCTCTCGAGGTTATTAGAGTTTAGAATCAAAAGCGAAATTTAGCTCGTACGCCCAAGGGAATTTAGAATAATGTTAGATTTTAAAATGGTATGGGGTTTTTATGTTATATACATATATAAGTTACATTGACTAATATACATATATAAGTCTGATGGTGCTAAGTCAGGGCTGTATGGTGGATGGTCCAGTAATTCCCAATTAAAATTGTCCAGTTGCGTCTTTGTTCTTGCCGCAACGTGCGGTCGAGCTTTGTCGTGAAGCACAACGACGCCGCTCGAGAGCAGTCCGCGCCGTCGATTTTGACAATTGTTATTGGGAATTACTGGATCGTCCACTATACAGCCCTGACTTAGCACCATCAGACTTTCATCTGTTTCCAAAACTTAAGGAATTTCTTGGTGGAAAGCGCTTGGAGAATGATGGCATGTTCGAAAGAAACTGTTAGGCCCGTTGCACACGCAGCGTTTTTATCTCTAGCGGAAATTTTCTATCGGACGTCGTTCCAACTGTAGACCACAGAAGTCAATTGGAGCTTGCACACACAGCGGAAAATGAAATTTTTCTTCGACGGTAGCCTGTGCAGCTGTCGAGTGCCACTGTGCGCTAGCGGATTCGTTGACGCCAGATTGAAGTAGTTATCCATGTCACCCTATGCACGCTTACACACACAGCGGACTCTACCGTCGTAGGGTCATTTGCGAGAGGGGTGTTTGGGGGTTTGCTGGGGGGGGGGCGCTGGTTTTCTTGGAATCGTAGGGGATTCGAAAAGGAGGGCTCCTCCGATCCCGGCTGGGGGGAGGGGGGCGTAGATGCGACCCCTCTGGTTTTCTTGGACACGTGCAGGATTCGAAAAGGAGGGGTGGGCCTTTTCCCCGGCGACGGAGTTTTTCGCCGTGTGTGTAAGCTCTACTTTTAAAACGACGTCCGATGGAAAATTTCCGCCTACGCCGTGTGTGCAACGGGCCTTACTGACTGGTTTAACGGTCAGGCGGCAGAGTTCTTTGATGATGGGATGCAAAAGCCGTTGACACGACTTGACAAATGTTTAAATGTTAACGGTGACTATGTTGAAAAGTGAAAAAATGTTCATATTTTAGTTTGAGATACAATTTACGTTCATAACTAAAGTTTCTCTTACTCCATTACAAAACGGTTCTTACTTTAAAAATGACCCTCGTATCATACCATTCTTCAGGGTAGAATCATGAAAATTCCTGAAGAGATGCTGCGGTGGATATCGATACCTTTATCTATCCGCTTATACAGGTCATGGTGGTTGGATGATTTATAATCGGGGGGATTGTACAGGGGCAAAATAAGATATTTGACTTATTTTTCATGCTCTTCAAACCAATACTTGACAGATTTAGCTGGCCAGAATCTTACGCTTGTGTAGGTGTTCTCCAGACATATGCCCGTCCTGTTGCGAGGAACAATGTGAACAATGACTCGTCGGATCAAATGCCGCTTTTCGACATATTACTCGACCAGGATTTGCGCTCGTGGCACCGTTGTGGATGATATCTTGTATTGGCATATATTACAAGTGGCTTGTGAATAACTACTCTTTCGTAAATGCTTTGTTTGTGAAGTTCCCTTCTACCTCCAATGGTTGATACCGGAACATGCTTATGCCGATTGAGCTCTTCGGTGATGTTGGTTGCAGTTGTTTCCTTTCTTCGTGTCACAATCCGCTTCAATACCTCGTCAGCCTCTTTCAATCAGCTCTCCCTTTCGTCCACTATTCTGTTTGACGAAGGATGTTTTTCCGTGCACTCTGTATGCTATCATGACTTTCGATACCATAGCCCGAAAAACGTCCATTAGCCTGGGGGTCGCAGTAACAGATACTCCAATTTAAACGCGCTCCAACAATTTGCCCTTTTCGCAACGTCTGCAAGGTTTGATATTTTACCCTGTGCCCCCAAAAAGCACGATACCCTTAGCTTCATTGCTACTTCCTGACAGTAGAAATATACATACACTATATTATATAAAAAAATACCGGTGTCCAGACTCGTTTTTTAAGGAATACGAAGCACATTCATAAACACCACTAATATTGATAGGTATTTCCATTATTTTGATAACCACCTGTATATATATATATATATATATATATATATATATATATATATATATATATATATATATATATATATATATATATATATATATATACACAGAGGCTGTTCACACATTTTTAGACGATGTATATTGTATTCACAAAGCTAAATTACATAAAATTCTTGTGTTTTAAATGTTCTATTTGACATCCCTTATTCTGAACTATCTTCCGACACCGCAATTTCCAGGATAATAATGCCTTTTGAAGTGTCACAAGAGGTATTCTATCCCATTCCTCCTGAACAGCTTTCCAGAGTCCTGTAAGGGTTTGGGGACGACGTTTGGATAATGCAGATTTTAAAAGTCCGAAAGCACAAAAATCCATAGGTGATACATCGGGAGATTTAGTAGGGATATCAGTGGAGGGTATGGCCTTGATACCAGTTTTTTGTTCCATTTCTTTTAGGAAATTTACAGTGGATTGTGATGTGTGACTGCTAGCTTTGTCCCGATGGAGTCTCACAGATTGATGGCACTGTGGGTAAAGCGATGGCATTTCATTCAGAAAAATTGGTGATAAAATATGTTCCTGATAGTATTTGGAGTTAATCTTGACATTTTTTTCCACTCTCTTTATTTTTAACTTGCCATTATAAGAAAAACCAGCAACAATCATGAATCCCTTAGAAAAACTTTCTTTCGATTCTTTGAACCATGTACTGAAATTTTTTTCTCCCCTTTTATGATAATAAATGGCTCTTTTTTGGTTGCAATCATTTAAATACACCCATGATTCATCTGTTGTGACAATTGTTTTCCATTTTTCTTTGGATAAGTGTTTCTCATATAGAATTCTGCAGCGTGTCCTGCGTTCAGCGATATGATTTGGAAGAAGACGATGCACATTGCGTTTTTTCGCTTTCTTAAGATTTAAATCAACGTTTATCATTTTGTTTACAGTGGACACCGAGCATTTTAATGATTTTGCAACTGTCCTTTGACTAGGGGGATTTTCTTTTAACATTAAACAACGTACCTTTGCAATAGTCGAAGATGTCCGTTTTTTCCTTGGATACTTGTTTGGAATTTTTGTCCCACTTGAGGCTCCAATTTGACGTTTTTTTCCTTTCTTGTTGACGATATTACCTATCGACGCTTTAGATATCACAAAACGATGACTCTCACATCGTTTTTGGATAACGGAGTATGCATATTTCTCTTCGGAAAGAGCATAAATGTAGCCTTCGAACCACTGCTTTGTTAAAAACGCCATTTTGAATAAAAACAAAACTTTCAAGCCGCAGACGATAATTTTGACTTTTAAAAACATAGTACAATTGCAATTATTTCTTTTTCAGCAAACGATTGTATATATATATATATATATATATATATATATATATATAACAAGAAAACGCGTCTTCCTAAATTACTTATAAAGCATATTGTTGTCGAATAATCTCGAACGTGAAAGGTTGAAGACCCCTGTATTAGACAGCGGAACTAACTCATTCGCAAAACCAAGTTATATTCGAATTGTTTATCCGCTAAGCACCCGGTTTCGAGCTGTAATGCCTCCTTTACATGTCATTACTGTAAACAGAAACACCATTCACGCCTACACGAGAGCAATTAATAATCATAAGTACTCCATGGCAGCTCTCTATCGCAAGCCAACATTCTGCTGATGATGCGTCACGGGCGATCAGATTGTCCAAACAAACTCAAGTATATCTATAAATTCATAGTGACGTCGGCTTTCGCACTTTTACCGACCCGTGTTTATGTGAAAGATTCCTCTGAGCAGATCAAACTAGTTAGAGACTCAGGGAACGTTCATAACCGAAATATTTTATGCCTACCCAGAAAATCTCATCTTATATCTGGGTTAGCGCACTCTCAAGTGGTTATTACTCCATCGAGCTTACATTATTAAAAGCAGTAAAGTAAGATCATGTTGTAGCTCTTGACGAATTATTCAGCATTTAAGTATTTTTATAATTGTATGTTTCAGTTTAAAACATTTTTAATATATATCAAATCTAAATGAGTGCTTATACTGTGCATAGCTGGGGAAAATAAAAGTCTGTATTTGTATTAAGTACTTTTTTGGCTATTTTTATTTGAAGTATGTAGAATGACATTATGACTGTTTGTAACTATTATACTGTACCAAATCCGTGATACGGAAACATATTTTAAAAAGTGAATTCCAAATACAGAAACAAATGTTGTGATTTTATTTCTTCCAAATATGAACTTCCGTACAAAGGTGGTAGTGAAAAGTTCACTTACCTGGTATCTATTGATACACAGAGCTCTTGAAGAAATGTTCCTTGTAGCATCTAATGCCGGTGAAACTAACTGAGTAGTCAAATTAATTCCATCAGTAAACTTTAAATTACTTTAATAAACATGAACACAAAACTTATACAATTATTGCTACTGACGACATTAATACAACTAGCTACTACAGACATGATTAAGGAAGTGCGTGTGAACAAAACAAACACAGCCACACAGAGCCTATTCCCAGTGCCATCTGGTGGTTGCTAGGAAATTGTTAGATTACATAGAGAACAGAAATTTATGATTTCCAACATCCCCCCTTAATCTAGCAATTTTGAGAAGAAATTAAATTTAGCTTTTCCCTTATTTTTCGTAAATTGGGGTCTGGGAAGATGCTTTGTCATGATATCGGCAATCATGTCTTTGCTGCTGCAAAAATCTACCTGCAAGACATTCTGCTCTTGTAAATGTCTAATATAGTGGTATTTCACGTCTATATGCTTGGTTCTTGAATTGTTCCTTGCAGATTGTGTCAGCACAATGCAGGATTCGTTGTCTTCAAACAGTTTGATTGGTAGACATTGTTCAAGATCTAAGTCTTTGAGTAGATTCAGTATCCACTGTAGTTCTTGTGCGGCGTTTGCTGCAGCAATGTATTCCGATTCTGTTGTTGATAGTGCAATGCAGCTCTGTCAGCACAATGCAGGATTCGTTGTCTTCAAACAGTTTGATTGGTAGACATTGTTCAAGATCTAAGTCTTTGAGTAGATTCAGTATCCACTGTAGTTCTTGTGCGGCGTTTGCTGCAGCAATGTATTCCCATTCTGTTGTTGATAGTGCAATGCAGCTCTGTCAGCACAATGCAGGATTCGTTGTCTTCAAACAGTTTGATTGGTAGACATTGTTCAAGATCTAAGTCTTTGAGTAGATTCAGTATCCACTGTAGTTCTTGTGCGGCGTTTGCTGCAGCACTGTATTCCGATTCTGTTGTTGATAGTGCAATGCAGCTCTGTCAGCACAATGCAGGATTCGTTGTCTTCAAACAGTTTGATTGGTAGACATTGTTCAAGATCTAAGTCTTTGAGTAGATTCAGTATCCACTGTAGTTCTTGTGCGGCGTTTGCTGCAGCAATGTATTCCGATTCTGTTGTTGATAGTGCAATGCAGCTCTGTCAGCACAATGCAGGATTCGTTGTCTTCAAACAGTTTGATTGGTAGACATTGTTCAAGATCTAAGTCTTTGAGTAGATTCAGTATCCACTGTAGTTCTTGTGCGGCGTTTGCTGCAGCAATGTATTCCGATTCTGTTGTTGATAGTGCAATGCAGCTCTGTCAGCACAATGCAGGATTCGTTGTCTTCAAACAGTTTGATTGGTAGACATTGTTCAAGATCTAAGTCTTTGAGTAGATTCAGTATCCACTGTAGTTCTTGTGCGGCGTTTGCTGCAGCAATGTATTCCGATTCTGTTGTTGATAGTGCAATGCAGCTCTGTCAGCACAATGCAGGATTCGTTGTCTTCAAACAGTTTGATTGGTAGACATTGTTCAAGATCTAAGTCTTTGAGTAGATTCAGTATCCACTGTAGTTCTTGTGCGGCGTTTGCTGCAGCACTGTATTCCGATTCTGTTGTTGATAGTGCAATGCAGCTCTGTCAGCACAATGCAGGATTCGTTGTCTTCAAACAGTTTGATTGGTAGACATTGTTCAAGATCTAAGTCTTTGAGTAGATTCAGTATCCACTGTAGTTCTTGTGCGGCGTTTGCTGCAGCAATGTATTCCGATTCTGTTGTTGATAGTGCAATGCAGCTCTGTCAGCACAATGCAGGATTCGTTGTCTTCAAACAGTTTGATTGGTAGACATTGTTCAAGATCTAAGTCTTTGAGTAGATTCAGTATCCACTGTAGTTCTTGTGCGGCGTTTGCTGCAGCACTGTATTCCGATTCTGTTGTTGATAGTGCAATGCAGCTCTGTCAGCACAATGCAGGATTCGTTGTCTTCAAACAGTTTGATTGGTAGACATTGTTCAAGATCTAAGTCTTTGAGTAGATTCAGTATCCACTGTAGTTCTTGTGCGGCGTTTGCTGCAGCAATGTATTCCGATTCTGTTGTTGATAGTGCAATGCAGCTCTGTCGTTTGGAGAACCATGATATTATGTTATTACCAAGGAGAAAGATGTTTCCACTTGTAGATTTTCTTGTTGTTTTATCACCAGCCCAATCAGCATCGGAGTAGCAGGTGAGGACGGGTGCCTTTTCGTTGTCGAATACCAGATTTAAGTTCTTGGTGGTGTTGAGATACATGATGATTTTCTGAACTGCTTTCCAATCTCTCTCGGTCGGTTCTTCAACCTTTCGGCTCAGTCTGTCAGTCTTGATACTGTGGCGATATAAAGGAGAGCTCCAATAGCTTGTCTATATTCTGCATTATCAGTCAGAATGTTCGTATCATCTTCAGTTTTCAAGTAAGATGTTTCCATTGGAATATATGTGGGTTTACCTTCCTTCATATTAAATTTCTCCAGTAATTCTTCAATTTTTAGCTTTTGGTTAAAATCAAATGTGCCATTAAGATTTCTTTGGATGTTGATTCCAAGATAATGTTTTACATCACCTAAGTTCTTTATTTCAAAGTTTTCTCTCAGCATATCAATCACTTGTTTGATCTTAGTTTCATCTTTACTTGCAATTAGGAGATCGCCAACGTATAGAATGATTATTATATTCTTGCCTTCATCCTTTTTCGTAAAAAGACATGGGTCTGATGTGCTTTGCTTGAAGTTGCTTTTCTGTAAGACTTCTGTGATTTTAAAATTCCAGGCGCAAGCTGCCTGTTTTAGTCCATATATTGCCTTTCTTAACTTGCAAACTTTATTCTCATGACCAGGCTCTATATATCCTTTCTTCATTAAGGTCTCCGTGTAAGAAAGCTGTCTTGATGTCTACGTGTTTCACGTGCATGTTTTGGTAGACCGCAGCTGCAAAGAAGGCTCTTATGGTAGTATGTTTAACAACTGGTTCAAAGGTCTCATCATAATCAGTTCCGAATTTTTGGCTGTAACCTTTGGCGACGAGTCTGGCTTTGTAGCGTTCGATTTTTCCTTCTTCATTTAATTTAGCTTTAAATGTCCACTTGCAGTTTATGGGTTTCTTATCTTTTGGTAGCTGTACGAGATCCCATGTTTGATTTTTGTTAAGAGATTTTATTTCCTCCTCCATTGCTTCCATCCATTTCTTCTATTCTGCAGGATTTAGAGAATCCAGGTCTTTATAACTTCCAGGCTCCTTCTTTGCTCCTTTGGCAAGGTAGGAATATCGCTCTGGTGGTTTTCCTTTGTTCATTCTCTCAGATCTTCTTGGTTGTACAAGAGATTCTTCCTTTAGAATATTGGAATCTTGTTGAGGTGTCTCTTCTTCTATTTCTTCTTGGGTTTCATTATTCTCTTCTAGAGGAATGGCAGTTTCGTCTTTATCTGAACTTGTATTTTCGATAAACTTGACTGTTCGGCTTATTATGACTTGGTTATCAGATACATAGATCCGGTATCCCTTGCTTCGGTGATCGTAGCCAATTAGGATTCCTTCAACAACTTTCTCATCTAATTTTCCCCTTTTGGTTTTGTGAACGTATGCGAATTCTTTGGATCCAAAAGTTCTGATATTGGACAAGTCCGGTTTTCTGCCGGTCCACAGTTCAAATGGTGTTTCCTTGTTGGCTTTAGTAGGCAACCTGTTCTGAAGATAGTTTTCTGTCATGACTGCTTCTGCCCAGAATCTTTGGGGAAGATTTGCTTCTGATAAGAGGCATCGTGTCATTTCCATTATACTCCTGTTCTTTCTTTCCGCTACACAATTCTGTTGCGGAGAGTACGGTACGGTCAATAGGTGCTCAATTCCTTGACTCTTAGTGAATTCTTCTATTTCTTTTCCTATGTATTCACCCCCATTGTCACTTCTGAGGGTTTTAAGTGTTCTTCCGAATTTATTCTTAGTCATTGCTACATATTCTTTAAATTTAGAACAGACCTCACTCTTGTTAGTCAGCAGATAAATCATAGTAAATCTTGAGAAATCATCAACAAAGGTAAGAAAATAACTTTTCCCGCTAACGCTCTTGGTTTGTATTGGTCCACACGGGTCACTATGAACGAGCTCAAGAGATTTCTTAGCCCTAAATTTCGATTCTTTGGGATAAGGAAATTCTGAAAGTTTATTTTTAATACAGTGTGTACATTTCATTTCCTTTTCACAACTATCGAGCGCGATGCCATCAGCGAGATTGTCTCTCACAAGTTGCTTGATTGCATCCGTGCTTCGGTGCCCAAGGCGTTTATGCCATAAATTTATACGGTTATCGTTCCTACAGTTCAAAGCGAACGTTGGAATTTCGTTCAGATCAATGTTTTCGTTTGATATTACTTTGTAGAGACTATTGTCATTCGAGATCGCTTCTAAATACACCATGTTATTTTTCACAACAAAGCATTTGTTTTCTTCGAAAATGACCGAAAAACCCTTTTCAGTAATTCTTTTTACTGATATTAAATTACATTCCAAATCAGGTAAGAAATATGCGTTTATTAAATTAATATCGTGACTGGTTCCGTCGGATAATTTTGTCTGAAAATGAACGGTACCGAACGGTCTGAACGGAAATGAACGGTCTGAAAATGAACGGTTCCTTGCGAAAATAAACATTTCCCATCTGCCACGATGTATTTTCACAGGTTCCGTGTTAAAATTTATGTCCGAAAATAGATTGAGGTCGGTGATTAAATGCTGACTGGCTCCGCTGTCTATATAAAAACATTCATTATAGTTGTATGTGCAAGAGCTTTTCAGCTGTCTGTTTGATTTACAAACTGAAGCACACTGATCGCTGCCCATATCATCAGTATTCAGAATCGAACCAACTGAAACACATGACTCACAGCTCGTTGAGTCGTTTCCGCGTAACATGCTGGAATACTCATCGCATTTGTTTATGTGTTCGCCGTCTACTGTTGACGTCTACTAGAATTCTGATTTTTAACATGCATGCATGTTGCGGTTTTGTCATTAAACTTTGGATTCTTTTCATCCATTTTCGCGACGCTAGCTTTGTTAGTGTTCTGCTTCCGATTATTACTATTCGCTTGAGGGTAAAATTTACTTCGGTTTTGACCGTTCTTATTCTTTAAGTGATAACAAAAGTCTCGAGAATGACCGGATTTCTTGCAGTATGTACAGAATTTGTCATTTTTGTTTTCATTGCGTTTATAGACATTTGTTTTGAAAGCTTGTGTAACCTCTCGCTCAGCGTTCATTTCAATGCGACGGTTGTACTCGTCAGTTAATTTATTCTTAATTAATTTTGGCGTTTCTGATCTCGCTTCCAGAGCAGTTATTAAGTGATCATATGATTTAGGTACAGAAACAAGAAGCAATGCGGCAATGTAATCGTCTTTTATTTCTTCTCCCACGGCTTTAAGTTTATCAATTAACTCAAGAATTTTAGCGATATGCTCATTCATATTACCGTCTTCTGACATTTTTGTTGCTTATAATTTTCGAAGTAAGAAAAGTTTGCTCGATAAATTTGTTCTTTCGTGTCTAGCTTTAAGCTTATCCCACGTCGCTTTTGCAGTTGTTTCATATTTGATATGAATTATTTGTGAATCTTCTATACAGAGATTAATTGATGCACGAGCTCAGTGGCGTAGCGTGGGGTGGGCAAGGGGGTCTATCACGCCACTCGAACAGGGGCGCCAAATGGTCCTTTTCACTAATTCTATATACTATATTACTTTATGTTTTTCGGAAAGGGGGGCGCCAAAACAGTATCGTGCCCCGGGCGCCAGTTATGCTCGCTACGTCACTGCACGAGCTTGTCTGTCACGTTTTAAAAGTTTCGCGTCCGCTTTATCTAAAATTTCGGTTTCGATTAGATCATATAAATCCTCCTTGATGAGGATCATTTCCATTCGAAATTTCCATATGGAATAATTGGTATCATTTAATTTAGTAATTTGAAGATTATTTTCCTTCAAATAAGACATTTTCAATTGATACAAAGTTTTTGTTTCGATTTCAAGCTTAGCTTTCGATTACTCTCAGTTTGTTAATAATAATTTAACAAACACAGCCACATAGAGCCTATTCCCAGTGCCATCTGGTGGTTGCTAGGAAATTGTTAGATTACATAGAGAACAGAAATTTATGATTTCCAACAACAAATATGCCAGTTACCGCAATTGAAAAACAGAAATTTTATAAGCAGCAAATCTTTAGTACACTTTTTCACAACTTGCAAAAGTTGACAAAATAAGAACAACGAATCTTCGCTGAAAGTCGACAAATTCCAGCACCTAAGAACTTTTCTTTACAAGTCAGGATTTTAAGGGGTCTCAGGAGTATTACTTTTTCACTGAAGGTGCAATTTAGCATCATGTTACATTTAATTTTATTTCTCATTCCCTATAAAACATAAATGCATGAATTTTTTGCCACTGAAAACTTAATATATCTTCTATGTAGCATAATTATTTCAATATTCTACAACTGGTATTTTAATTAATTTTTAAATTTTAATTTTGATGAAAATTTTAAAATTGTGTTTTGGCTTGCATCCATTGCGCGCAAGACTGTAGCAAAACTATTGGGTCCAGAGTCCCAAAAAATATTGATAATGATGTAAAACTAATGTATATTTAACGTATACTTCATTTTTAAGCAATTAAAAACTTTAATTTTAATTTTAATTTTAATAAATTTCAAAATTTTTTAAAAAAGCATTTTTTTATTGAAAACATGTTAATTTTAAATAATTAATGCAATTAAAAATACTAAATTTGAAGTATACATTATTCCTTGCATCCAAATGAATGTATTTACCCAGTTTTATAGAAATTGCTTTATCAGTTTCAAAGAAATGTTACGGCAAAGCATAAAATCTTACAAACTGAGAAAATTGCATTTAAAGATTAAATTGTAACAAAATTTTAAAATTTTATGAATATAATATAATTGAACTATAATAAGAAATACATCTTACCTTTTTAAATATTGCTTTCCAGTATTTTTAATTAAAAAAATATTTTTAAAGAATCCTGAAGCATTTTCAATGTTGTCGATACTTGAAATCTCACAAAAACAATTTCCCACAAGATTGCATATATGCATAAAATCATTTTCCTATAAACTATGGCTACCATTATATTTATGTATACTAAATGTAAACTGAAAATGAAATATTGTATTTCTTATAAAGGTAATTTAAATGAAAGAAATGACAAAAACTGTAAAACCCAAGTATTTTGAAAATTGATGTCTTATACTTTTCAATGGATGTATCATGTAACACAAACACACACACACATATATATATATATACAAATGCATGTAACATTACACTTCAGTGATTAAAATTCTCCTGATGCATACATTGTGCCTTCTAACATTTTTTCTGATTCATGTTTTAAAGTTTTAAGTCTTTTTTGTTTTTTGTTTTATGACCCTCGAGTGTTGCTGCTTTGGCACGATTTTCTGCAGTTTCCATTCTTTTTTTGTCCTTTTCATGAATGTTCTTCAGTGCACATTTTGATATAGGCAAGTCTAAAATTTGCATTATTTCTATAATACCTTTATTATCATCATTAAATATGACTGTAGCAATAGAAGCAGCAATTTCTGCTACCTTTCTACCACTGCCAATAGTTTTTGGACAGTATTTCCAAAGCATTGAATTGAAGAACTCATTTGGATTCTGAGTTTTACCTTCAAGATAGCGTGTCAATAAATCAGGGTGGGACAGGTCTTTAAAAATTGGCTTTATGGCTAGCATTACAGGAAAAGGAATAGTATGTTTATGTTTAAATTCTTCGTTATTTGAAACTGCTCGGTTATACTTGCACCAGGAATTTTTCCCTTTGAGACAAAAATAGTGCATGGCTTCCTAATCAGATGATGCTGTATGAGACCAAACAGCCCAAATACTCTTATTACCTCTAATGGCATTACCATAGTAGGTTGTGAGTTTTAAAATCAGGGAATCGGTCAATCGTCCCTTTCCTCCAATAGTTTTCCTATCAGAAAGTTTTGTTCCCTGCATTTGAGTCTTTAATTTTCTCATACGAGAATCCATTCTTATTTGAATGTGATCAATACACTCTATTTTATTAATGTTTATATCATCATAAGGTTTTGCGTCTTTTAGAGCTAGAAAAGTTTTTGTATCGCCATCTCCAATATAACTTGTATAGCGTACACTATGCTTTTCAAGTGATCGAGAAAATATTGTAAGCATACCAGAAACTTCCATTTTCCCCGCTGATCCATTATGCTTTTTTTTGCACAGTTTAGCATGTTGTTTTTCCAGATTTGAAAGCGAACACCGCTTTTGGGTCCTTTATATGATTCGCATCCTTTACAGTATGCTGACATAACATGTGTGTCTATTACTTTGCCTGTATTGGCACCAATAACAGCACATGCACCTATAATTGAAGAATGGCCCCTGGTTTTCCAGGTGCCATCTCCACTGATAGTTAAATCAGTACTGCCATAATTTGTAGCTGTTTCTTGTAGCATAGCAACTTGCATGGAATTTTCAGCAGCAGATGAAGCAGCTACACAAATTTGATTGTTTGTAGCATTATATGCCTTTTGAGACACAGGATTTTGTAAACACATTATATTACAAAATGTTTGCAAGTCTGTCAGGCTTTTACCAATGCACCTCATTGCTAAAGTAGCACGACTGTTAATTTCAGGAATATTAAATTTTTCACCAATTAGTCTGTTATTTCTGAAAATATTAACTTCTTTCCATATCTTACATGCTATTTGAAATGTAGAGCTCAATCCACAAACCAATTTTTCCTCTATTTTTACTTGTCCATTACAAGTTTTACATACTAGATAATTTTCCAGATTTTCAAATAATATAGCAATGTCCATAAACCTATAACCTGAAAATGTTTTAGGACAGCTTTTACTGAAGTTTGATAACTTTCGATCTGAAGCACTCACTTTCTTAGCTTTGTGAACTTTTCGGCTATCCACGAATTTATTTCCATGAAATATTTTTTTTTCTGGGCCTTTCCCCAGACTTCCTTTTCCTTTTAACACTTTCCATTTGAAGATATTTATATACACAATATAAGATAAAAAAAAGGTAATCCACAAGTAAAGAAATAGAGAATAACTGCGCAACAAGATTCACAAACATGTGCTTATTTTCAACTGAATTATAGTAAACAACTTGTCTGACTTGACAAACGTAGGTGTCATATTGTAGGTTGGATGCTTATTTGATGTTCTGCAGTGTACTTATTAAAAATACATGGAGCATAAAAACATTTCTGAACGAAACACAGCTTCAAGATCTATGTAAACAAAGATCATATGGTACTTTGACGTCCCTTTAAATCTGCTAACGCCGCTTTAGCTTTTAGTGGCTGTAATTATAATAGCCATAACTTTAGTTCTAAGGGGAATTTCAAGTAAAATGATACATCAAAATGTTCAGAAAAGATGGGAGTTTAACATATAAAAAAATTGAAATTTCGAAAATTTTGAAGATTTAATAGTCCTGAGACCCCTTAATACACAGTCAACTAATGCACATATAACAGTTATTAATAAGTAGCATACGACCTCCACAATCTTTTACGAAAAAGGACCTCGTCTTATCCCAGCTTTGAATAACAAAATTGTTCACACTGAAAATCACCTGTAGAGAATACACCCACTCGCAACAAAACCAACTCTTTAACTGATCTTTTATTCCAGACTCTTATTCGCCTAGGAAACAAATGCCACACCGCTCAACCAAACCATTTTCCAACAATAGACCCAAGAGCAGGATTTATTACTTACTCCATGGCAAACGCGTGAACGCGCTAAACCATAGTTTTAATTAACGTGAACTCCAAAACATCCCATGCTGGCGATAACACGCCAAGTTGGCCCCTAAATCGTAACAATACTGCCACTCATAAAAACAATGTCAACTGCTATAAAGTACTGCTATAAACTACATAAAGTCTTCATGTAGTTCGCAGACGATTCAGATTTGTCATTATCACTTGCCAAAAGAAAGCAAAGTCCTGTTTCGATGTAATAAGTGATTTATATGGTGAATGTTTTCTGTCAGAAATAATTATATTTGCATTGCTAGTAAAATAAATCTTGTTTTTAGTAATATTTGCAAGTTTTAGACTATTTTAATGTTGAACTGTTTCTAAAATGTCTAAAGGCAGTAAGTGTATTTGTTCAGTATATTCGACATTAGAAAAGCTAATCACCTTTTTAATTAGCATATGTTTTCAGCTTAGTTTTCACATATAAGGTAAATCTCATTACCATGTTTTTATTAACTTGCTTTCTTATTTGTGAGTTTGTGTGTGTGTTTGTCCAGTACAAATCTTGCAATCGATTTTTAACTAACTTCCCGACTAGCTAGACATTTGAAACTTTTAGAATAGCTCAGAAAACGATGACATTGCATTCGTTTAATACTTTTAACCATCTTTAAGCATAATTGAATTCTTTTTCAGTTAATTTTGTTTTGTAAACTGGTGCAGCCATCTATCGACCGGAACGCGAACGAAAGTCAAATGCAAGTTAACTTCCAATTAACTTCATTTTCTTCCAAGTTGATGGGATAATTCATCAAAAAAAAATTTTTTAAGTATTTATTAATGCATCGAATTGTCAAGTTTATATGATTCAACAGAAAATTAAAAAAAAACATCGTATATAAAAAGTTCTTTTTATCTTGTAATTATTTTTAATTATAAGTTCTTGATTATGATTAGTTTGTCACTCCTCATATCGTTGTGAAATTATTATATTTGGCTCCATCATCTTTATTAAAATAATGATATGGTAGTGCTAAACCAATTCAGGCCAACATACATTCATGTCCAGTTGTAACATTTCTTTGTCTACAATCCAAAATAGCTCTAATTATGAAGCATCTGCTAATCCGATCGTAATCAGTAAAAGAAATGTTTGTTTAGATTTTTTTTTTCTATTGCACCGTAATTAATATCATAAATCTGATTTTCAGAAGTAGGAGTGATCAAATGGTTAACTTTAAATTTTTATGTATACAGTCCTTAAAAACTCCTTAATTTTGGTTGCTGAAAATTTATAGCAATTTTAGGTATTTACAACAGGTCTTAATTTATTTTTTATGTAAAGAACTGCTCATGTATATACATGATCAACTCTTAAATGATAGCTGGGAATTAACAGTGGTCATCCGTTTTACAAGTATTGTTTTATGTTTTTACTAGCTGAAAACCCGCACTTCGCTACGGAGTACATTCAAAGTAAAAATAACAGTCAATGTATGCAATTAATGCCAATATATATGTATATATATATATATATATATATATATATATATATATATATATATAATAAATACGACGATCAATGTATATAATTGATGTAAAATATATATATACACTGCTGGCCACCCAAATTGCAACACCAAGAAAGGCAAGAGATATCACAACAAAATTTATTTTGTAGATAACATGTTGACCAAGTATCAAATGATTAAATTTATAGACTTCTGTGAAGTGTGGTTCCTGCCAAAATCAGTAGCCAGAGTAGCCGCCATTGTTGGAGATCACCGCTGCCACACGCCTCGGCATTGATTCAAAGAGACTTTGGATGAGTTCTTGGGGTACAGCAGACCAAGCAGCTTCCACACGTTGCCAAAGTTGATCTGCTGTGGCAGCTGGGGATGGAATCTGGGTCAATCGTAGAGCAACCATGGACCACATGTTTTCTATCGGCGAAAGATCCGGAGAGCGAGGCGGCCAGGGAATCAATTCAATCTGGCGATTGACGAAGAACCGTTGGACAATGCGTGCCACGTGTGGTCGCGCATTATCCTGTTGAAATATGGCTGTGGGCAAGCCCTGAGGGTAAGGAAGGACAACTGGCTCCAACACCTTGGAGATGTAGCGTTGGCTGTTTAAAGTACCGGCAATGCGTACTAGAGGTGTGCGAGAGTGATATCTAATACCGCCCCATACCATAATACCCGGTGCAGAACCAGTGTGGCGGTGCATAACGCAGCTGTTCAGCATCCTCTCTTCACGGTGTCTCCAGACTCGAATGCGACCATCGTGGTGTTGCAGACAGAAGCGTGACTCGTCAGTAAAGACAATTTCATTCCATTCTGCCGTCCACATCCTTCTATAATCGCACCATTGTTGGCGGAAACGTCTGTGGTTCTGCGCCAAGGGTAGACAAAGCAATGGACGTCTTGCGGACAGACCACTCTGCTGTAAACGGCGTCGAATGGTACGCGCAGACACTGGATGATGCGTTACAGACTGCATGTGCTGTGCTATGGTTCGTGATGTGACTGAGCGATCCGTCACTGCCATGCGCACAATTTGCCTGTCATCACGTGAAGTGGTGCGCTGAGGTGGTTACGATCGAACATGCCGGTCCGTCGTACCCTCCTGCATCCAACGATCACATATCCGCATTACAGGTGTTTGGTTTCGTCCAACACGACTACCGATTTCCCTGAAAGATAATCCACAATCTCGGTAGGCCACTATCCTTCCTCTGTCGAACTCGGATACTTGATCAAAAGATGATCGCTGTTTTCGACGAGGCATAATTGATCGTTTTTTTTGAAAAAAACCACAAGAAAAACACAATTGCCGAACTTGAAATCGTCGAAATCTCCAAGCCTTAAATAGCGCTTTGAAGTGGCGCCACAGGCGCGCGTGATGTGCGTCTGCGCTGAAATTCTAATCATTTGCATATCTCACCTCTGCTAATGCATGTTGTAAATTTCATGTTATTTGCATGTTTCCTTCAGGGTGTTGCATTTACAGTGGCCAGCAGTGTATATATATTTATAAAAAAATCGTGAGAGATATTTTTATAGACAAAATAATGTAGAAGAAGATATTGAAATTAAATCTAATATAAAGAATACTAAAGAATATAGTACAGTTAATATAGTACAGTTTGTAGAACATTTTTTTTTACTGTATTTTAATATTTTTTTGGATATTGTCCAATCGTCTGCCGCATTATCAGGGGAAAAAATATTTTTTTGTCTATTTAGTTTTTATGCACGTGACGATAAATTTATTTAAAGTACCAGCAAAAGAAATCACGTGATCGGCATTTAATAAATTAAATTCTAAAAATTAATCTTTAAAAATTCACCAAAAATCGGGAAATGGAGGTAAAGATTCGAAAAATATTTCATTTTAAAGGAATTTTTATGATCTTTCTCGTGATATAAATTATATAACCCTCAAATTATTATTTTAATGAAAACTTGGAAAAAAGTTAAAAAAAAACAGCTTAAAAATTTAATTTAAAAAATCTAAGAAGAATTTTTCAAAAATCTTTCTTAGTGCACCCCTACACCATAAGAAGAATCGCCATGCAAAATGTCAGCCCTTTAGGTCCAGCGGTTTGGTCTGTGCGTTGTATGTCAGTCAGTCAGTGAGTGAGTCAGTTACGGAACTGTTTTATATGTATAGACTAGCTGAAAAAAGCCACTTCGCTATCCTATCTTGATAACTTAACTTCGTGCTTTCGTTGTGCACTGCTATCGCTCGCGTCTCGGGACTCGCTGGTCTGGGGTTCGACCCCCGTCTGAGCAGTCTACCCTTTTCCAAAATTTCCTTCCTTCTAATTTTAGCCTCCCCTCGAGGCTTCGCTATCATCTCTTTATGTAGTTGTACGACCCTGAAACGGGCCTTTTTTATTTTCGTTTCCTCTCGACTAGTGTTTAAACTTTTAATTATTAAACTAAATTAACTTTCTAGTTTCTTCTTTGAGCCATACTTAATTATTTAACTTTATTTACCGCTCTCTCTCCTCCTTAAGTTTAATCTTAGTAGTAATGTACTCTTATCTTAAAATATCTTCCATCTTTAATTTTAACTTTACTGAGCACAGATATCTTGACACCTTTTAACTTGCTTACTGGAGATAAAGTCCAATCGGACCAAGGCACTCCAATTCATAAACATCAACTAGCCACTTCGCTACGGAGTACATTCAAATTAAATACAACGGTCAATGTATGCAATTAATAACAAAAAAAATAAATATATGTATATAAATATATATAATAAAAACGACGATCAATATATACAATTGAAGAAAAAAATATATAAATTTATAAAAAAATCGTAAGGGATATTTTTATAAACAAAACTAGCTGAAAACCCGCGCTTCGCTACGGAGTACATTCAAATTAAATACAACTGTCAATGTATGCAATTTATACCAAAAAATAAATATATATATTTATAATAAATGCGATGATCAATGTATACAATTGATGTAAAATATATATCTATCTATCTATATATATATTTATAAAAAAATTGTAAGGGATATGCATTTTTTTTTTATAATATCCAATCGTCTGCTGCATTAGAAAGAGAAAAAAATATTTTTTTTGTCTATTTAGTTGTTACGCACGTGACGATAAATTTATTGAAAGTACCAGAAAAAGAAATCACGTGATCAGCATTTAATAAATTAAATTGTTAAAAATAGTTACAAAAACAGCTTAAAAATTTAATTTAAAAAAATCCAAGAAGAATTATTGAAAAATCTTTCTTAGTGCACCCCTACACTATTAGAAGAATCGCCATGCCAAATTTCAGCCCTTTAGGTCCAGCGGTTTGGTCTGTGCGTTGCATGTCAGTCAGTCAGTCAGTGAATGAATGAGTCAGTTACGGAACTGTTTTATATATACAGATAATGTCCAAACGTCTGCCGCATTAGCAAGAAAAAAAATATTTTTTTGTCTATGTAGTTGTTATGCACGTGACGATAAATTTATTTAAAGTACCAGAAAAAAGAAATAGCGTGATCGGCATTTAATGAATTAAATTCTAAAAATTAATCTTTAAAAATTCACCAAAAATCACAAAATAGAGGTAAAGATTCGAAAAAGATATCATTTTAAAGGAATTTTTAGGCTCTTTCTTGTGATATAAATTTTATAACCCTCAAATTATTATTTTAAATGCAAACTTTAAAAAAAGTTACTAAAACAGCTTAAAAATTTAATTTTAAAAAATCTTAGAAGAATTTTTCAAAAATCTCTCTTAGTGCACCCCTACACTATAAGAAGAATCGCCATGCAAAATTTCAGCCCTTTAGGTCCAGCGGTTTGGTCTGTGCGTTGTATGTCAGTCAGTGAGTCAGTTACGGAACTGTTTTATATATAGGGTAGGTGGGGGCAAAGGTTTGCAGTTTTGAGTTTTGGGTTTTTTACGGGCCTCCGTTAGATCCTATCGCCCCAAAAAGTCACTTGTATTGTAGTTGGGTATCCCCTCTACCTTCTATAAAATAATGAATGTTTTCCCGAAATATTTAGTCACCGAATTTTTAATTTTGCCAAAAGACCTGTTTGCGAACCTTTGCCCCAATCGGTGGGGCAAAGGTTCGCACTGCAAACCTTTACCCCACTCGTTGGTTTCTTACTGGATAGGCATCGAAAATCACAAAAATAGTTGTCTAAATAATTTTATTTCACATTTTGTAATCTTTTTAAAGGTGTTACATATATAGAAAATCACAAATTGAACAGGTTAATCTCAATAATTTTTTTCTTAAACTAAATAACTTCAAAATGAAATATCAACTATTAACACAGAAAGTTGAATCTAACAATGAAATTCACAAAATGAAAAGGGGTTAATCTCAATAATTTTTTTCTTAAACTAAAGAACTTCCAATTAAAATATCAACTATTAACACTATCGTTATATCATATCTTAGGCTTTACTCATTCTTTTAAAACCCGTAAAAATTAAGCAAATTAATGGGATGGGGGACATTACAAAGCAATTTTTGAAAATTTTACCTCAGAGATATGAAATTGGGCATAAATATTCATTAAAGTAAAACTATTTCAAACACCTTATAAAATTTTATAAATATTTAAAATTTTATTTTTTATATTTAAAAATTGAAATTTTTATTATGTTTTTTAAAATGCTCCTTGCGATCCAATTTTTAACCTTATCCTTAATTTTGCATTTAGATTGCTTATACATTTTGATCAAGGTTATGTTTTGATTTGTGCTTTCGTGGAATAATTAATTTTTAGGAAATATTTTTATGCTTGTATTCTGAATTCTCGTGAAAATTTTGTACTTTTCCACGCTTAAGTTAAACTTTGATAATCTGAATGATGATGATATCGAAACCTGAAATGGATACATAACTTTATTTTAATGTATAAGAGGAGTCTTTGTAATAAATTTTATAAAATTTCCTCAAAAATTGTGACGCAAGGAGCATTTCAAAGACTTGCAAATCTGGAAATTATTCATTTAGAGCTTTTTTCCCTAACCAGACCTTCGAAGCTTATAATGTCTTGTAACAACATTTAATTCTTTTATCTTGTAATATAGGTCTTTGTTCAGAGCTATTTTACTTTTGTGTTGTACTAATTTATTTTATTTTTAATTTATGGATTTTCAAGCATTTTACAAAAAATTTTCTGATTAAAAACAGGCAGTTTTTATCAAAAACCATAATTTTTTTTCAAATTACAAAAATGTGAATTCCTATTAATAATAAAAGACGTTGTTAATAAGGATTCCTAATAAAAAGAGGACATGAAACAAATGTTAATAGTTAGAGGTGCAAAGGTTTGCAGATGGGGCAAAGGTTTACACTGCGAACCTTTACCCCATGACTCCCGCAAACCTTTACCCCATTTCGTGCTGGTTCTGTTTCTGCAGAATGGACGCCACTGTATTTGAGTTAACCCAAAACTTAAGGTAGGATTTGAAAGGTTATTTGCCACCCTAACATGCGAAAATAAGCCCAAAACAGTTCGTGAGTTTGAGTGATGCTCAAAGTTACTC
This sequence comes from Dolomedes plantarius, assembly GCA_907164885.2. Classification (NCBI taxonomy): domain Eukaryota; kingdom Metazoa; phylum Arthropoda; class Arachnida; order Araneae; family Dolomedidae; genus Dolomedes; species Dolomedes plantarius. The sequence goes on from OU015499.1 coordinate 158,574,695, forward strand.
AAAAGTTGCAAAAAATTACATTAAAAGAGACGAAAATAAACTTACCTCATTTTCTCTGCAAAAGGGGGTCTTAATTCCAACATTTTTTACGAGGCAACTGACTGGAAGTAGAGGAATGCATTGCCTACCCTATTCTTCCTAAAACTCTTCCCGGTCATTTTAAAATGTATGTGCGAACCTTTGCCCCATGCGAACCTTTGCCCCCACCTACCCTAGTATAGACTAGCTGAAAACCCGCGCTTCGCTACGGAGTACATTCAAATTAAATACAACGGTCAACGTATGCAATTTATGCCAAAAAATAAATATATATATTTATAATAAATGCGATGATCAATGTATACAATTGATGTAAAATATATATCTATCTATATATATATTTATTTATAAAAAAATCGTAAGGGATATGCATTTTTTTTTTGGATAATATCCAATCGTCTGCTGCATTAGAAAGAGAAAAAAATATTTTTTTGTCTATTTAGTTGTTACGCACGTGACGATAAATTTATTGAAAGTACCCGAAAAAGAAATCACGTGATCAGCATTTAATAAATTAAATTCTAAAAATGAATCTTTAAAAATTCACCAAAAATCAGGAAATAGAGGTAAAAATTCGAAAAAAATTTCATTTTGAAGGAATTTTTATGATCTTTCTTGTGATATAAATTTTATAACCCTCAATGTATTATTTTAAATGCAAACGTAAAAAAAATTAAAAAACAGCTTAAAAATTTAATTTTAAAAAATGTAAGAAGAATTTTTGAAAAATCTTTCTTAGTGCACCCCTACACTATTAGAAGAATCGCCATGCAAAATTTCAGCCCTTTAGGTCCAGCGGTTTGGTCTGTGCGTTGTATGTCAGTCAGTGAATGAATGAGTCAGTTACAGAACTATTTTATCTATACAGATTACAATTCATTTCACCAAAGAGTGAGGATTCATGTTTTGATATAAATAAGGATGGACAGGAACAGTGGCGCACCCAGGGGGGGGCCCAGGGGGCCCTGGCCCCCCCCAAAGAAGTAGAAATATTGATTTTGCATTATAAATATTTTTATTCGTTCATCTCGGCCCCCCCATGCATTATAAATATTTTTATCCATTCATCTCGGCCCCCCCCCAAGAAAAAATCCTGGGTGCGCCACTGGACAGGAAGGTTTGCACATTGTTTGAGAGGAAATTTGTCATTTCCTGAGAAATTCCTTAGCATTGAATGACATTCCAAGGTATTTTTCATACATTCGTGCCTTATAAATTTAAACTAGTTAGAATAAAGTAATTCTATCTGATAAACATGAAAACATGTTTTAAATAAAATATTTTATTTTGTATACTTACTATTTAAGTTTCTCGTAAGAGATGAGCAATTAAGCTTATTAATTGTAAAATTCTTCATTTAAACTCTTTTTTTTTCTTGTTAGTATATATATATTTTTTTAATGAGAAATATACTTAAATTTCTTTTCTTAAAATAAGAAATATTTTTTACACTTAAAGCTTTAAAAAGTATTTTAAAACTTTAACTAAAAGTGAAATTTATAAAATTAAATTTTTTATTCAAGTCCTACGATTATCGTAAATAAAATAACAACTGTAAAGCGTTTCGGAGTCCTCTCACCGGGCGTGAAGAATGAAAAAATATTAAAAAATCTCAATGTTATCGTGAACGACAAATTACATATATCGACAAATATTCGCCAAATGTCGCGAACGTTCGCCAGATCTATTCCCCATACCCTACAAATATCATCTAATCAGGGTGAGACGCATGCGCATCTTCTGTTTTATATGGTACAGAAAACTATTCATTTTGTACATAAACGATGACCCCTTAAGCTTACCTACTTCGATGAACGGTTTTTCAGATTTCGAAGTCCCTGCGCATGCGCAGTTTCTCCGCATATTCTGGAACTGAGTTGCGCATGCGCGCATATTATGAAATTGAGACGCATGTGTTTATGCGGCCTCGTTCTTAGTGAGAATCTGAAGCCAAATTTAAACATGTCACCGAGCATGCGCAGAAAACAATTTTTTAACTGTAAATTAACTCTAATTAATAGAAATTGCTGTTATAAAAACCAAATTTGACACATCTATAAATCAAAATCTTACATTTAAGGCCAAAATGAAGTCAATTGATACAGTCGTTTTCTCTCACGGACTGCCCAAAGAATTGTCTTAGCAACTTTTTTTTTATTTCCAATGGCAAAGGAAAATGACAAACTCTTACAAGTTAACAAGATTAACAAGGAACAAGGAATATAAAAAAAAGGAACAGTAAGAGAAAAAAGTCAATGTCCCATCAGCAGATGTCGTGCTCTCCAATATCGCTTTACCTCGGAGTCTCCACGCAGAGCCGAGCATCCCAACAAATGGTTCCTGTCCATGATTTCATCTTTCCCACAAAGTGGGCAATTAGGACTCGCAAAAATGCCAATCCGGTGAAGGTGGTTCGCCAGACAGTCATGGCCCACCGTAAGTCTGAATTCCGCAACAGCCTTTTCACGGGGCTTATCTGAAATGTTTTGACCAAAGCTATTCCTCCAACTTCTTGAAGAAATGCGAGAAGTGAGCAATGCTTTCCAGTTTTGTCTCATTAGATTTTTGATATAAAGTTTTATGGAATGGAAAGAGTTAGAAGTATTTGGCTGTTGTAATATTTGAGTGCCCTTCTTAGCCAATATATCTGCCTGTTCGTTGCCATAAATATCACAGTGTCCTGGAATCCATTGGAGTGTTATTTGTCGTCCCTATGCCTTCAACCTATCCAGAAGAACCCGACAATCTAGGATATTTTTAGAGATGGGTATTTCCCTAGCTCCGATAGCCTGAATGGCAGCCTTGGAGTCAGATAGGATAACCACCTTATTATAAAGGTGTCTGGGGACAAGTTGCTCCAGTGACACATAGATAGCCAAAACTTCCCCGTCAAAGGCGGTTTTTTGTTTTCCAACAGGCACATAAAAGGAAAAGATAGAAGAATATATTCCTGCTCCGACAAATGGTGAGAGTTCAGTCAAAGAACCATCGGTGTAAATATGTAACCATTCAGGCTCAGGGTAGAGGTTATGGATGGTCTCAAGTGCAAGGATCTTTAAGCTGCTTTGAGGCAATTGGCTCTTAAGGAATGGTTGGGCAAGGTCCAGCCTGGTAGTTATTTCAACATAGGTCACAGGGTTAGGGGATCTCAAGAAACCCTGGGCAATTCCATCATCGAGTTCCAGCTCTGCTCTTAATTCTAGGACTCTCTGTAAAAAACCACTTTGGGTCTTTAGCTGTCTTGGTACATTTTCATAACAGTTCCAAAACGGTACATTTAGTCTGATTAACTTTTCATAAAGTATAAGAGCCCTCTCTTCGATAATTGACTTAATGGGTCTAGTATTAGTGAGGAGTAGAAGTGAGTCGATGGGAGAAGTCTTCACTGCACCAACGATCAGCCTGAGGGCCTGGTTTTGTATTAATTCCAGTTTATCGATCAGGTTCTCTGGGGCAGAGATAAAAACCTCACAACAATAAGTGATAACAGGTAAAAAAAATGTTTTATAGGAGTTTTCCAATGTAGTGCGGGCCCACCCCCAATGACAACCAGCCAGGCGTTTAAGGATGTATAGGCGTTTTACATAGGCGTTTCGATCACACTTTCAATATGCAGTTTCCAGCTTAACCTATTGTCAAAGACAACTCCCAGGTATGAGAATCTATCTGTATGCAACAACTCTTGGTCTCTGTAAATCAACTTTGGTCGGATGTTTTGATGCATCAGTGAAAAAGTCTGCACTGCAGACTTCCCAAGGTTCACTATCATGTTATTCTCTTCACACCATTCAGATAGAGCCCTAAGAGCTCTATTCAAGAGCTTTTCTGTCTCTTGCTTTGCATTTTTCTTTGCAGCTTGGGACCACATAACCAGATCATCTGCAAACAGGAGGCACTCCACTCCGATTGTCCTTAGGGCCAAAATCAGATCATTTATGTAAACATCAAAGAGTGAGCAGCTACTCACTGCTCCTTGGGGCAATCCGGTCTGGAGAATAAAGCTTTTGGAGGTTGAATGTCCGAAACGGACTTTACAGCTTCTCTGGCCCAGGAATGAAGAAAACCAACGTAGCATTTTACCTTCTACTCCAATTTCCTGGAGTTTCCAAAGCATATTTTCTCTCCATACGGAGTCGTATGCAGATTTAAAATCAATATAAATTGCTGACAAGACTTCCCTTCCATCAAGAGAATCTTTAACCTTTTGGCTCAAATGAGCCACTTGATCAGCCGTGGACCTATTCTTAAGAAAACAAGCTTGTTCATGTCTGAGTAAATCATTAGTTTCAAGGAACCAGTTCAGTCTATTGACAACCATGCGTTCCATTAATTTGGCCATAGTGCTAGTGAGTGAAATGGGCCTGTAGCTTCCAGTATTAGAAGCATCTTTGTCTTTTTTCAAGATAGGAACTATCGTAGCCCCTTTCCAATTTCCAGGCACTATTCTTGTCCTCCAAATGTGATTGAAAATCTTTAGAAGAGTTGATTTTGCATTATTACCAAGATGTTTAAGAAACTCAGAATGAATTCCATCCTGTCCTGGAGATCTTTTGGTTTTCAGGTAATTCAGACAAAAGATGAACTCTTCTTCAGTGAAAGGTAAATCAAAAATATTCTCTGTGTCTGCCAAACGATGAGTCTGAGGTGGAGACAGTTTGCATGTGTCCCTTTTAAGAACTCTTGATGTCTTTCTAGCGTAAGCTCCTTCCTCTTAGCAACTTAAATATCTAGATTTCTGTCAAAACACACATTTTCTTTTGTTCATTTAAACAGCAGTGCTGCTAGGTTTTAAAGTGTGGTAACAGATTTTGGAAATGTATATACATGTGTACTTACAAGACAATTATTTTGAAATCGTTTTAGACTAAACAAAGCGTTAAAAAAAGGACTTTTTTTCTTGGACCGTGTAACTTCAAATTCTAGTTTTTAAAAAAAAGTTTTAAAAAAGAGTTGGGTGTATTTACAAAAAACATTGAAATATATCAAAAGAGAGAAAAATCATGATTTTTTTAAAAATTATCTTTTTAGAAGTTCAGGTACCTGTAGCATGATTCATTGAACACAGATAACTTAGCTTTTGAGTCAAAACACAGTGAGTAATATGCCAAACTCTATTGAAAAATTTCATTGAAATGTATTGAAAACTTTTTAAATGATCGGCTTTCTCGTTTACAAAAGAGACCGAAAAATGAGTTTTCTCGAACACGCATTTCAAGAGGCTCCTTTTTGTCTTTTAATATCGCTTTCAGTTTATTAGATTGTCCATAAACTATGATCTAATGATCGTCTGAATAAAAGTAAAGCAGTTTTAGAATCCCTAAAGAATGGCCTTGGAAAGAAAGCCCCCCCAAAAATTCGAAATGTTGCACCAAAATGGCCATTTCAATGTAGGCAGATACCTTAAACTGTTTCGGGAAAAACTCTCCATATTATCAGGGATGTTGCGCATATTCACCTTGTGACGTTTGGTTCTTTTGTATTATAGACTTCAGGCGTTGAACAACATAAACATTTATTGAGAACTAGAAAATAAAATATTTATCACAAGATACTGAGATGCCCTACTCAACGATCTCAGGAGATGCCCTACTCGGCGATCCCAGCGAAGTAAAATTGTACATAATTGGTTCCTTGACCTAAAAACAACCTACAAACGTATTCCATCTTATACACTAAAAATATATAGAAGTTGACATCTTCAGTTATTGTAAAATGAGAATAATACAAAATAAAATATCACGCGAATAATACAAAATATAATATCATGTGTGCAAATAATCTCAGGTGCAGGAATCTAGCAAATATTATATTACGTCATACTGGTAGGCTGAATTTCAAACATCTCACACCTTGTTTCTTTTTATCTTTTAAAACGTTTAAATAGAGCCATTTTTTTGCATGGATGTTAAAGAATTTCTAAAAGCATCCGTTTGTTTTGCATAAAGTATACATCATTGGTTAGAGACATACCTCATGGTTCATGTTGGCAATATGAGCACAAGTCATGTGCACTTAATTAGGCAACAGAGTCTATAGAACTTCTTTGTCAGCTCGTATCCTCTGGGCTGTACTTTTAATTAAAATTGCTGACACTGTTAAAATCTGTTTACATATTTAATATTCACTGCACGACATCTGGAAAAAACTAACATTTTAATAATTTTTTTATTTTTGTTTAGTAGTTATTTTTTCTTATTTCTGCTGTGGTTTTTGTCAAAAAGGAATTTTTTACATTTTTAGCAACTTTTTTAACGTTGTTTTCACTTTTTCACACTGTAAGTGCACTGTTTTTAATATTGTTTTAATTATTAAAACTTTTTGTTTACATTTCGCACTTTTAGCCTAAGGTCTGCGAAAACGGGGTTTACTCGCCAAAATATTTTTGCGGAAACTTTTCGTCTACGGGGTGCGTATAGCATATCTGTTCCTTTCACTTATCAGTTTCGTTAGTTTCACATGGATCTGCATTTGACTTTCCTGAAATTTTAGGATAATGTTACAAAAGGAGTAACTACCAAAGACAACGGCATCCAGAAATCTGTACATAAGTGTTAACAAACTGTTTTTAATCGATAAGCAAGGGACATCGATATAAAAAGGCTTTCTTCTTTTGTTTAGGAACCCTTAAGGTTCTTGAAAGAAACTGAAAATTTATGCATTAACAGCCTTATACTTTGAATTCCACCACATTGGGCTGTTTGAAGGTTATGTTTCTCTTTGTAAATGTTTGTAGGTTACACCAGACATATTTAATAATAGAAGCGAATACATAAAATCACTGTTAGATAATTATATCGAGGTATATTTTATGTCTGTAAAGCGTTAGAACACTGATAACATAAGAAAGCACTGCCCATCACGTGTGTGCAAGCTTCTGGGGAAAACACACGGGCCAAGGTATACACAGTCCAAGGTAGAAGTTCGCCATTGTCCTTTTGAACCCAGTTTTGGGAAAACCCATGGAACTTACTCCATGTTCAATTGACTCTGCTGAGCTTCTAGGAAACGCCGTAGTGCCATAGAAATCATACGGATAGCAGGTTTCATTTGTCCTGATTTGCAATGGGAGAAATGAAGCAGATTTGATAATCTTCTTGTCACGCATCTCTACTCCATGAATAAAACAATTCCCATATTTCCCACAATTTACGATGTTTATAAAACGATGTAGCCTTCATGAAATGTAAGCTCAGTCAGAGCTATCTCAAAAGGATCCACAAATTTATTTCAGTATTTAAAGGTATAAATGTAGTATCAAGACGTTTAATTTATTGCTATGTTCTCAAAAAACAATCTTAAATTTAAATTTTTCATCTACTTTAGAACCTCATGTATGGTGCGGAATTTCTAAAGCAGTTTTCTAACTCTCAGCCAATCAGATTTACTCTTACCAAACACCATCAGATTTACCAATTACGTTTTCTCCTCATCTTCATAAGCACTCTGTGATTTTTGCTTGTCTTTGTTCACAGGAACTGCGAAGTATCTGGCAATAGGAATTTTAGGTCGTTCCTGGGTTTTGTCGTTAACAGGGATCAGATTTGATTTTATTTAGCGCGTTTGCAAAGCGTACCTGCCTAGAAATTTGCTGAAAATGGTATTTTTTCCCTTTATTTTGAAATCTATATAACATAATTTATGTGTGATTGTTTTTATGTATCGCCATAAGGTTGTTGTTGATCAAATTTTAATTAGCTTATCATGACTTTCATTTTTGCATTTGCAAATGAAGTCGCCGAATTTACTTGGTGTACTGAGAATATTGTTACACGTGGTTTGTTTCGTTAAATTTTTTAGTTATTGAATCTTTTTCAAAGTTTAAACTTAACAAGAATGTGCTCTGGTTCAGATTTTAAGTACTTTTTGGCATGTGTTGTGTTTATTTCACACTATCATTGCGTTAGCGTTCTGCGATAATATCGTAAAACATTCTTTTAAAAAAAATGTGTCTTTGGCAAAAATGACATAGTAGCTATTATGTATGTATACACATACCTGAAAGGTGGCATTTTCTATAAATATCAAACTTTTCAGCGGTTTGGACATGAAAGTTCCTGTGTGCGTGTTTCATATGATAGTTACGCTGGTTGTAATTTGATTACAATTTGTGTTTTTTTTAAAAGTATTCTGATATCTTGAAATTTTCTATTCATGTGTAAAATCTGATTTAGTCAAAAATACAGGTAGGTGCATTCATACTTCATTAATAAATGTCTTTCATTTTGGCATATGTATCAGTTTGCATGTATTACAAACACATGCAAATTATTTATTCATTATTTCAATCGTTTGAATTTCTAAAGAAGCCTGTGTGTAATTTACAAATATCTCATACATAACTACTAAAGAAATTCATGATGTTCAGATTTTAATGTATTTCAGTGTGTACTTTGATTGTTTACTGATTTGTTTTTGAAAGTAATTGCCCTCTAAATTCAGCAAGATCCTTCATTTAATAATAAAAAAATAAGTTGGATTCCCTGTAGTAATAATTTAGGTTAAAAAAGGAAAACATTCAGAAATATCTGAACATTCATTATACTTAAAACAGATTTTTAGAACTCATGTAACATAGTTTACACCATTTTCTTGGATACTTAATGAATTTTGCTTATGCATTTGTTTGAGAAAATATATTTTATGAAAAAAAAAATCAGTTTTTCCAATAGTATATTAAATAGTGTATTGTGGTGTTAAGTGCCATGAGGTTCTTGCTGAGATCGTTATCATGATAAAATCTAAAACTGACTATCCCCAAAAATTGTCACATTTTATTGATAAGCTCTGATATTTTAACTTGTTTCTGTCATTTTGTCAAATAGTGTTAGGCATTGTAGCGAATATTTGAAGAAAATTATTATATATACTTGTAAAATATTTGGTAACACAACAGAAACAAACTTTAAAATTTGTAATTAAGGATTTAATGTACAGCTGTTCAATCTGCACCAGTTTTAGGTGCTTTTCTTGCACAGTATGAGGTCTGGCATTGTCAAACCATAAATCTTGTGCAGTTGGTTTACTGCTGTTGTCGCATTGTGGCCTTGACTGAACTCCCAGAGAAAAATGTGTCTTATATGAGGTTTTGACTGTTTCATGATAAAGGGTTAATTTTGTCGAACTTACATGTGTACTACACAAATCCTACTCCGATACTAAGAAAACAATGGACCATATAACAGCAAACATGTCTCTCACCTATTGGCCACGATGATGCAATATTGCGTTATTCATTAAAGCAAAATCCAAAATGCATTATTTATGGGATGACTCAATAATCAGAGGAAAAAAATTCTAGGGTTTTCTTAAATTGTATAGAACATACTGTATAGGGATATCATAGAAATCTTATTATTTCTTTTGAGGTGATAAATGATTCTGTTAACTTTTTGTCAATATTTTTTATTTCTTCCTTCAAATTAATTTTTTTATCTTGTTATATACTATAAGAATATGCTGAAAACTATTCTGGCTAGAGTGGGATACTTAATCTGATCAATTTTTGTAAGCAGTAAGTGCATCATTCTGGTTGCCTTTAACACCTTCCATCTATACATGGATAATGGTTTACTTGGATTTTTTATATATATATATATATAATATGTGTGTTTTCAGCTGAATTTTTACCCTGGAAACACACATTCGTGAAACAGAGCGAAGTGTAGGGGAAAGCAGTGATTTATTGGTCCCGTCGCGGAGAGGAGGTTTTATGGCGTCCCTTGTGCCTTTGAAGTTTGTAGTCAGACTGCCCCGGATGGCGGTTTTAAGATGGATATTCAAGGCTGCAGATTACTTCCCCCACGTTGGGGGTGGGAGGAGACTAATCGACTCCAAAATGTGTCAAAAGGCGACGGGTGGAGTAGATGCGCCTTTAGAATTCTACATTTGTTTTTATACTAAATATTGAATAATTATTTATCTGGATGTATATACTATTGGAATTTGCATAATAAAAGCATTTTGGTCACAACATAATAGTTTTCATTAACATTTGTAGCAAATTTTTTAAGTTTTCATCTGAAATACAGTTTAAAATGTTTGTCCTAGAATTTCAAAAATTTAATTGTTATTAAAATGCTTTAAAGCAGAATTTGAACTGATCTAGATTTTTTCTTTTTGAGGGGAGGGGGTGGGGAGTTAATATTTATTTTTGAAAGTATCATATTCTTATTTTTTGGGGAAAGTTTTTTTTTATCATTGGATTTTAGACCTTTTTTTAAAAAAGGTTGGTAGATAAAGCTTTTAACATAGAGATTTCATCGTATTTATCTTATATTTGTATTTATTTAATTAAGGTAATGGTTTCTTTATTTTTAGGTGTGTTTTGAGGGAGATAATCCTAGTCACTGTTCCTATCATGAAAAATTTTGAAATATTGATGGTTTGAGACTACTTAAAATTTTCTCTCTCAGCAGATGGCTGAAGGTTCTTTCCTGATGCAAAATACAAATTATGAATATAAATGAATCACTTATAACAGTAATCATCATATAACATATTAGGTTTGAAATTTATTTAATAAAAGATTATGGGTATAGAATTATTACCACTTATAGCATGTTAGTATACATAACATTTTGATTTCTGGATTAGGGTATAACCATCCTCTTTAATATAACATGTAATCAAAGATTTTTAACCATGATTTATAATCAGAATTAAATTTGTGTTTTAATTATAGGATGTATTTCTTATGGTTAGACGCAAAAAGACAACTATTTTCTTAGACGCTAAAGAGAACACTACAGTCAATGAACTTAAGAAAATGGTAGAAGGTATTACTAAAGTTCCACCTCAAGATCAGGTCTTGTATAAAGATGATCAGGTAAGTTGTGATAAAGATGATTATTATTCTATAAGGCCATTTCAAATTGATTTTATAAGTAATTCTGAATTATAATAAAGCTGAAGTGAGAGAGAGAATGTAGTTAAAAATAAGGTTCTTCATTTATCACTATATACTGTATACTGGAATCATTATATACTGTATGATTGCCTGTATTTTGCAAATTTGGCTTAAATGATGTACATTTCAATTTATAGTATATCCTAGAGAGGTAATTAACCTTATTTTGTACATATTTGCCACAAAAATAGAGAATGACATACTGTTTAATTTCATCTGCTCTTAATAATTTTGTTTATAAACTATGTAATGTAAAGGATGTAGAAGACCAATAAACAAAATAGGGTCTTATTTCTGTACTTGCGTTTTATCCTGTCGACTATTTTCGACAAACAAAACCTGTTGCCAAACAGGTACATTAGATATAGTGCCATGAATGGTTAAATAGTGTGTTGTGCCTGGCACTCTCTACCGAAGAAAGGGACACCGCTGTGGAGGTCATAGGAAGAGGGAACCCATGGTAGTCAGTCTGTATTGGGGAGTTTGAGAAAGACAACGTAGTGCTAAAAATTAATGAGAATATTTTAAGAACAACTATCCTTATAGTTTTGTTTTGTTTGTTGTGTGTGTGAGGAAGTTGGCCACCGAATAATTTACTGTAATACACGATATTGAATGATTTTGATTTGCTTTATGTAAAAAATTGTAAAAACTAATGATTTTAATATTAATTTTGTTTTATTATTCTAATTATTATACCCATTCTTGGAGCTAAATCATACAATTTGGCGACAGTTTTTCTTTGGCGTAAACGGTCAACAAGATAATATGCAAATATTATCCCTTTTTTGCCTGTCCTTGCCCCATTTTTAAAGAAATTTTCATCTGACATGACTCAGATAGATTGCTATCTTGTGTCTTAACCAATTTATATATTAAACCACTTTTATGTATTTGTAGTAAATTTTTAGGAGCTTAAATACTTGCACACTCTTGGATTTTTTTTAGGGCTACTCATTGTAATGCTTTTCTACTTCTCAAAACATTTTTAATCAGTCTTACTGTATCAATTATTTTATGCTGCTTACTCTACTTTCATGATCTATTTAATATTGTGTCAGTAGAGATTACCAAAATAAGTTACTATCATAAAATTGCTGCTTGAGATTTTTTTTTTTTTAATGCATGAAAGAGTTTATTGTTTTCAATATTGTAATGTTGTTTCTGCTTAATCAGAATGTAGCTTAAATTGTCTTTCAAGTTAATTACAAGGAATTGCTTCACAGAAACATTTTTTTTTTCTTATGCTCTGAAAACAAATTTGGTCCTCCCTCAAAGTTGGGATTTTGTCTGGTTTCTCACAGTTATGGTTTGTTCAGTTATTCATATTTTATCGTGAGGTTATCAATTCATACTAAATATCATTAAAAAGTATGTAGTTTTTTCTAGTTATCACTGAACAAATTAATACTGAACTGATTTATTTATTTAAAAATAAATCAGTGATTCGTGAGAATGGGATCTCAATGTGGTAAAATATGATTTGTCTGAAGGAATCAGAAAAGTAAATATCACTTTTTTCTTATTTACCTTGTAAAGTTAAAACAGACAAGTCAGATTGAAACTGAGAAATTAGTATCTATAGCCATGTTCTAAAGAAAATCTATTTGCGTTATGTTAGCTTAGTGAATGAGAAGGATGTTTATAAAATACTTTGTATGATTTATTATTTGTCTTACATAGGCCTTACTACTTCTGATATATCTGAAAACAGCATTAAATGTTTGTTAAAATCAACGCATATCTGAATCAGGGACTGCTGGACGATGGCCAAATGGGTAGGGCGCTGGCCTTTGGTACCAGAGTCTTATGGGTTTGAGACCCACTATTGGCATGGATGTTTGTAGTCGTTCGGAATCGGCATTAAGCTGTAGATTTCGGTCTAATTTCCCGTCATGTAGCAAGAAATTGACTGCTCCAAGAAACCAAACCAAACTAAATCAGGGCTACTCAAACTGCAGCCTGCAGGCCAACCAAGCTTTTATATGCGGCCCAAAACACTCGCACTCATTATCAGGCAGTTGCATTTATAAACATATTTTTGAAAATTTGTGTTAGAAAAAATTATTGCTAAAAATACAAAACTGTACAAAAATGTGCTACCTGTTGCTTGCGTTGTACATATCAACGTATCTTTGGGAATCATCCAGTTCCAAATTGAAATACGTGAAGAATGTATATAGAAATTTGCTTACTGATTCTCTAGCCTCAATGACGCATTGAAAGAAGCATGTAGCAAGTATAAACCTAATGTGTCTAAAATAGTCTCAACATAAAAAATCCACTTATTTTTAAATAAGCGTGAGAGTACATTTAGGTTTAGAGCTTTATTTTTGATGTTATTATATTATGAGGTATAGTGTTGTGGCCTGTATAACATAGCAAACATATGCTTGTGTCCCAATTTAAAGAAAGATGGCTGATTTAAATTCATGGTAGCTAAAACTGCAGGTAACTGGGGCAAAAATTCAAATTTTTATCATTAAAATTATTAGTGTAAACCAAGGGTCCCCAGAGTGGTCAATATCGACCCCTTATGGTTGATAAAGAGTTCTCTAGGGGTCAATGAATACACAAGGGTCGAAAGGGGGTTGGTGAATACATAAGGGTTGAAAGGGGCTCGATTAATACGAAAGAGGATCAATTTTAGCCTCGATGACGCATTGAAAGAAGCATGTAGCAGGTATAAACCTAATGTGTCTAAAATAGTCTCAACATAAAAAATCCACTTATTTTTAAATAAGCGTGAGAGTACATTTAGGTTTAGAGCTTTATTTTTGATGTTATTATATTATGAGGTATAGTGTTGTGGCCTGTATAACATAGCAAACATATGCTTGTGTCCCAATTTAAAGAAAGATGGCTGATTTAAATTCATGGTAGCTAAAACTGCAGGTAACTGGGGCAAAAATTCAAATTTTTATCATTAAAATTATTAGTGTAAACCAAGGGTCCCCAGAGTGGTCAATATCGACCCCTTATGGTTGATAAAGAGTTCTCTAGGGGTCAATGAATACACAAGGGTCGAAAGGGGGTTGGTGAATACATAAGGGTTGAAAGGGGCTCGATTAATACGAAAGAGAATCAATTAAACTGTCTAGGAAAAAAATAAAATAGTCCAATAAAAATTTTAAATGTGGATATGATCAACTACTGACTACCCTAGTTATAGCTTGAGTTTTGCCTTAGCCTATGTTGCTTACAGTATGTGTTATAGGGATGCGACATCGATGTCGATGTTTTGATAAAATCATCGATTTATTGAAGCCGATGTTTTTTTAACCTCGATGTTTTCTTTTTAATGAAAAAGTACCATAATAAAAAATATATACCACGTAGCATAATTTTCACACTCAGTAAATGTAAGTAAGTCTAAAAGGGGGATCGATTCCTTAGCGAACAGACAAATGGCAATCAACAACCAATGAACCAATCAGAGTGCTTGGAATGTTCTTGACACTCCAGAACCTTCGATGGGGTTTTATTTTATAAATAGTATATACACGAGAGCAGCCATTTAAGTTTTCGTTTTTTTCTGGTTTTATATAAGTTGACGTTAATATTATTAGTAAGATGCCTCCTAAAAGTACCGTTTGGAAATATTTTTGCAAAACCTCTGACAAATTAGCGAAATGCAATATTTGCCTTAAGTCCCTCAAAACTTCTGGCAATACCACAAATTTATCTGGACATTTGAAGGCAAAACATGGCGATATTTACAACGATAATTTTGAGTCATCAATGTAGCCCAAGGCAAAAGCAACTAAGTTTTTGTCATTTGTGTCAGCCCAATCAGAGTAAAATTAAATCACCCCCCCCCCCCCCCCCCACACACACACACACACGACTAACCGAAGTAACATTAATGTTAGAGGTTACTAAACCAGTTTTTAAAAATGGATGTTCTAAAACATCGATATTTAAAAACATCAATGGTATTTGGGTGATGTTTTATCAGCATCGATGTTTTAATACTGAATATTGATGTTTTGTTATCGATGTCGCATCCCTAATGTATTACTTTGTTTTCATGCATCTGGCAACAGTACTGGTATTGCAAACATGTTATGAATGCTGGTGGTTCATTATACACAGAGATACGCTGCACTGTTACATTCTAAGTATTTAATACCTAAATGTAGATATTTTGTCCTTTACAGAGAAAATATCGTAATATATTCAAAATCATTAAATTTAGATACTTTTTTATAAAATTTAGATATAACTAGCCGCTGCGCGACCAACATGGTCGCTTTTAGCAAAACAACTCAACTGAAAGTAACATATGTAAAGAATGTTACCATTATTTGTCATCATAAATATATGTTGTTAAGGGGTATTCTCTATCATGATTCTAAAGCAGGTTCTAAAGGGTTGATTCTAAAACATTGTGATCAAAAAATGTGAATTTCTATCACTTCAGAACAGAGTTAAAGATAAGACTGAGAATCCCAACACCAATGATTTTAAAAATTACATCCCTCTCTGTATGTACTATTTTTCAAAATTAAGATATCTATACTTTCATTATAACAAATAAGAAATTGTTGGGGAAGAATTTAAAATATATTATTGATTACATTACTCTCTGTATGTATTGCTGTTCACAATTCAGATATCTACACTTAATCATATCAAATAATAAATTGTTGTGAAAACTTCTTCACTTATAAATGGAGTTAAAAATTCAGCAAGTACTGAAAAAAGTGTAGAAAATTAACTATTCCTGGCTGTTGGTTGCTATGCTGGCGACGGTTAAGCCTCACCTCGCGATCATTTATGCTCTTTCACGCCTCTCTCTTAATGAATTATTTCTTCTTCGCTTTCTTTGGTAATGTTATTCGGTTTTTTTGGTAATGTTATTCGGTGGATTTTATAAGATATGGGAACTATCAATCCTTTCGTTGGTTTGTTATGCAGGTCTCCTTGTTTAACTTAAATATAAAATGATTTAATGTTTTTGTTAAATACTTAATCTGGGGGTCGATAAGAAGGCAAATATTCTATGAAGGGGTCGATGGGATAAAAAGTTAGGGGGCCCCTGGTGTAAACTCTACACCTAAATTAGATTTTCTTGGAAATTCTCTTAATTTGTATTAATTCCTCTTTTCTGGTAAATAACTTGTCTCCTTATCAGCTGCCTGAAAAAAATATTTACATGTAAATATGTATCTTAATTTCAAGCTTTTCTACTTTTTTCTAATTATGTGATCATATTTCTCATACCTCTAAATTCCATAATTTTGTTTTTCCCCTGCCTTTGTTATCGTAAAGAAGCCTTTTTGTGCAAGGTTAGGAACACTGATTTTGGAAATTTTTATCCACTCCTATTATCATTTCTTTTGGCATTTGTTAATTGACCATAGAGAGACAGTTACACCAGATGCTTGACTGCCTGAGGAAATGTGAGGTGTGTTTGAAATGGTTGCTGTTTTTTGATTTCTTAATCCTGTGTTTTAAATAGCTATTACTGATTTATCTTTGGTCATAAGTTTCATTAAACAATTAAGGAATTTAAGTCATTTGCAGAAATTTTTGTATAAAATTATGTTGTATGAGAAAAAGATACTGAAATTTTTATGCTGTTTATTTGTGTTGCATGTTTCTTTAGTTTCCTGTTGAGACTTAATGGTAGTCTGTGGTCTTTGTTGCTGTAAGAGGTGATTAAATCTACAGTTTGGTTAAAAAAAAGTCCCTTCTCAAAAACAGGCTCTGTTCAGTGCCTTTTTATTAATTTGTGAGGGGAAAATTTTTTTATGTCCTGTAATGTCTCTTATGTTGTGTTATGAGTTTCAAGTAGTGTTTTCATCACTAAAAAGAACAGCCTTTTTTTACATTTGGGAAAAATTGCTTTTGTGACCAAAATCATTAATTTGGATGTTTGCATGATTCAGTATCGTTTCAAGAAATCTTGAAATAAATTCATTTGAGGAAAAGGCCTTTTAAAACACTCTAGGATCCCTGTTATCTGAAAAAAGGTTGTTATATAAATTTATACAGCTCATTGTGACCTGATTAACAATTCCTTAGTTTTTATGCCACTGGCAGTTCTTTTGCTTTGATGCTTTTTATTATCAATATAATAAAATGTCCCATTGGGCATGTTATTTCAAAAATTTTCTTGCCTTTGAATCAATGAGGAAGGGATTAAGTAGTTCAGTATCGTCAAACCCAGCATCTGTATTTGTCTCTGAAAAATATGAAAATGTATTTATGAAGTTAATATTTTTGTATAGTACTCTAATGGTCCAAGTTGGGGCATATCGTAATGTTGTAGTAAAAGTGAAAGTTGGTTGACTTTATTTAGGCTATTTTTATCCTTGCATGCTAATTTCAGGTTTATTAGCTATAACAGATAGAATCAATCTGTACAGTGTTTTTACTAGGTGCCACCCTTATTATATGGTAGTCAGAAGGTACCACAGCATGAGCTTGGTGTCTAATCGTGGTGAAGGCCTGGACATTCCTGTGTTCATTCCTCATGGTACAATGTTGGCTTATCTTCTGGGTGCTCCCATAATAATGTAATCAACAAAACTTGGTTGAATATCCATGGTATAAGGGCCTGCCAATCCCCCTAAAAAAGTGTTTACTGTTGTATAGAACTTGCAAAGGAAAAATTAAATTATTAGTATTTGGGAAATTCTAATTATAAAATTATCTGATTTAAATCAGGAGGGTGCATGAAATAATGATACTGAAAATAAATTTATTAATCTAATTAAATCAGATTAATGTAAAAAAAAAGCTGTATTTGTAAAATAAGTATCTTTGATACTAAGAAAGTTAAAACTTCTTTAATAACGTACATGAATTAGCTATCATGTGATAATGCATTGTGCATAGTTAACTGTAGTGTTGTAATAGCCTGTTTAAATTCTAGATTATGATGAATGAAAGAGTCTTGGGAGATTATGGTTTAAATTGTTCTACAGCGAAAGCCCAAGCACCTGCTCAAGTAGGGTTGGCATACAAGAATGTTGGTGCGTATATAATTTATTTTATTCCTCTTTTTTTGAAAATGTTGATATATTGATACAATTTTAAATTTGTATAAAATTTTTAATTTTGCACACTTATTTATTGTTAATTACCAGCTTTCAGAGCACAATTGTGATTATAATTTTGTTCGAGATTCGGCTCTAATATATTATCTATATATATAAAACAGTACTGTGACTGACTGTGACAGATAATGCACCTAAAGGGCTGAAATGTTGCATGGTGATTCTTATAGTGTAGGGGTGCACTAAAATTTTTTTTTAATTCTTAAGATTTTTTAAAATAAAATTTTTAAGCTGTTTTTGTAACATTTTTTAAGTTTGCATTTAAAATAATAATCTGAGAGTTATAAAATTTATATCATGAGAAAGATCATAAAAATTCCTTTAAAATGAAAACTATTTTGAATTTTTACCACCATTTTCTGATTTTTTGTCAATTTTTAAAGATTTATTTTTAGAATTTAATTTATTAAATGCTGATAATGTGGTTTCTTTTCTTTTTGTTATACTTTAAATTAATTTTGCATTATGTGCATAACAAAATAAATTGGCAAAATTAATTATTAAAATATAATAATAGATAAAATTTAATCTTGTAACTTTATTACATACAGGTTGCATTGTGCAATTGAGTTTTTTTTATACTTCTTTCAAATACTAAATATTTTTAGAATAGGAAATGGATTATATTGAATCTTTTTGGGGAATCAAGCATTTCTATTCCAAGAAGTTTCAGGAGAAAGAATATTTATGGTCTATGTTATAGACTTGCATGACTATCACGTGTAACCTATTCATTACTTTTGATTGAGAGAAATAGGTTATAACCATGCTTTAAAGCAGTTTATTATGATTGTGAGACTGATGTTTTGCCCATGAATGGTTTGAATAGATAAAATTTTATGTTTCTGAACCAACAGAGAAATAAAAATTAAGCAACACCTACAGCAGATTTTTGGTGCAACATGTTTAAAAATATATATATTTATTACGTAGTGACCTCTTTTCAGTTATTGCTTCCTGATTTAGAGTACCTTTTTTAGATTGGAATTTTTTGTTACTCTTTGCTTCTGAATTCTTCCTCATATTTTGCTTATTGTTTATCTGAATGCTGGGTGATAAATATGAATGAAATAGTAGAAAAGAAAAAAATCAAGAAGTGTTTTAGTGAATTAAAATCTTTAAAAAGAAAATCTTAGTTAACATGGTGTATCAGAGCAATAATTACTTAGTGTTATTGAATAACTGGAAAGTGTAGTGAATGGTAGATTTACCAAAAATCTATATATATTTAAGTTGCTAAGCCAATTCTTTGGGCAGTCCATGAGAGAAAACTATTTACTTCATTTTGGTCTTAAATGAAAGATTTTAATCTATAAATGTGTCAAATAGGTTTTTGTAACTGCAATTTCTATTAATTAGCGATAATTTGCAATTAAAAATTGCTTTCTACACATGCTTCGTGACATGTTTAAATCTGGCTTTAGATACTCACTAAGCAGGAGACCACATAAACACATTAATTTGTTTCTGTGCATGGTCAGTGATATGTTTAAATCTGGCTTTAGATACTTACTAAATCCAGGGCCGCATAAACACGTTAATTTGTTTATTCCTAGAAATCTCTCTACCATTTTTATTTTTAATGTTTGTGAGACATAGAATTAAACCTGATGGAAATTGTTTATTTCGTATTGTTAAGTAACCGTATTTCTTTTTATTGGGTTCAATAGTAATTTTTTGAAGTGTTTCTCTATTCATAATATTATGATTTTCAACATTTGGCAATGATGTGTTGAGTATAATTTGTGTATTAGAACATTTATTTACTATCCATTTGTCATGTTTTGACTGGTACCAACTAGTACAGTAACCACCGCTTATAGTGATCAGTGGTTATAAGAATCAATATCGCGAAAACAAAAACAAATGTATTATTTCCATGTTAAAATTTTCGCTTTAAAGAATCAATCCACCGGTTTTAAGAATCAGTTTACACTCTTCGCTTTCCTTTCATTTTTCAAAAAAAGCCACTTAAACCCTCAAAAGGCATGAAGTTCTTTCTTTTTTTTAAAAAGAAAGATTGATAAGATTGGATGGAATATAGTCGTAAAATTCCCCCCCTTCTTTGTTATACATAACATAATAGTTCCCCTTAAACGATTTAGCACAACGCTGTCCTGTTAGCTTGACCCAGGCGCATCTTTACCCGTCCGGGTCCGATTTCACTTCTCTCCACTGTCAAACAAAAATATTAAAGAGGTATAAACAGACTCCTGAAAACTTCATTACATTAAACTACCATAGAAAACTTTTTCTTGCTCCTTTCCTGTAGTTGAAATGTTAAAACTGTTAAGCAGGTATGTTGTAACAAATATTGGATTTTATTTTCTCTTACTATAATCGTGTTTCTAGTTATAGGTTTAGAAATTAAGTTGTATTTTTAAAATTATAAAAAATAATTTTAATAAAAGATAATTAACGTATATTAATGAGTATTTTATGGTAAATTTTCTAATATATGTATATATAGGTGTGTGTGTGTGTGTGTGCCTGTCCAAAAACCTAAATTTCGGCTATAAGAATCAACCGCTTATAAGAATCAAAAACAGTAATAACAAACGTGATTCTTATAAGCGGAAATCGCTGTATATTTAAAAACAATTATGAATACATGTTGGGTTGGGTCCGTAAAAATGGAGTTTCTTATAAACTCTTCAATTTTACTTTCAAAAACTGAGTATGGAACTCAGGTATATAATATATGAAAATAATACACTGTGACATTTATTGAGCTATATGGAAAAAAAACTTCATAACTTTAGAACCATTGGCGAGATTCAGTGAAAACTTGGCGCTTGAATGCAGGGCATGTTGGGATTTTTTTTAGCATGCACACTTGTATTGTTGCTGTTGTTTATTTTTCATTGAAAATGTTGAAATACAGCATTTCTGAGTGTTTATCCAGTGTCAAGGCCTACTATTCGAGTAATAACAGCCCAATAGAGGCGCAAAGGAAATCATTGGTGTGATATTCTTTGAAGGCACGGTGATTGCTGAACGATATGTCAAAATTTTAGAAAATGATCTCATCCCTATTATCTAAAGTGTCTCAGATTTCGAATAGTTGAGGTTCATGCAGGATGGAGCACGACCTTATCTGACCAAAAGAGTGTTTGAAGTCTTGGGAGAGCACTTTGAGCACATTCTGGCTTTGGGGTACCCAGAGGCCAATGGAATGAGAATCGCTTGGCTGCCATATTCTTCTGATCTCAACACTAGTAACTCATTTTTGTGGGGCAATATTAAAGACAAAGTTTATGCAAATAACCCCAAAACCATCACTGAGCTGAAAATAGCCATTCAGGACGTCATCGAAAGTATCAATGTCTCGACACTTCAGCAAGTTTTGCAGAATTTTGCTCTTCGTCTGCACCACATCATAGCTATGGATGGTAAACATATCAAACATGTCATAAACTAAATCCAATTAGCTGTAATTACTTTTCAAATTTGATTAAAATTTTTGAATTCAGTAGTTTTTTAAAATTTAATTTTTCATTTCACATAGCTCAATAATTGTCACCCTGTACATGGATCATAATGTTTAGTTATTTAACTTTTTTTTTTTAATATATCATTTTTTTTTGCAGAGACTGGAAGGTTTGAAGTACTAGAAATCACTCCACTATCAAGCCCACCAGAGCTACCAGATGTTATGAAACCCTCTGAAACACAAAGCCAGGAGCAGACGATTGCTTAATTTCTTTCATTTTTTGAAGTTAACAGCTGTTTTAAATTTTTTTACAAGTATGTTGCCTTTACAACTTAGTGTTTAATAAAATTGTATTATAAATATTTAATGTGTCTAACAACTAAACTTATGAAGTCAAATTGATTTGTGTGTATAAAAGTCAGTTTTTAAGACGTTTTAAATAGGTCTAATTCAGGGGTTGGCAACGTGGTGCCCCCGAGTATCTTTTAAATATCTAAATTTCAGATATTTGAATAACAAAATTGTATCAATGCATCAAGCACAATCACCACATTAATAAAAATCAAACTTTCATGCAACTACAATCTGTGTTTCTGAAATCTTGTTTATATTAGTGAAATTAAAAATGGAAATAGTACAAGAATAATAAAACGTAATCCTAATGAACCACTTTTTCTAAATTTTTGTTCCTACTTTTAGTCAAATTGTTATATTTAAGTGTTTTATGTGCAATTATTAGTATTATGTTGTATGCTGTAGTATATTATAGTGAAAAATGTGTGTGGAGGAAGTCGATAAAGAAAATCATTTTAAAAGGATAGAAGTAGGAAAAAGGTTGGGAACTCCTGATTTAAATGCTTGAATGAAATTAACAATGTGAACCGCCCATAAGGTGATACAATTTTAGCAGAATTGCTGGCATTATGATTGTGTGTGATTTATAGTAACTATATATATATATGTACATACTGAATCACTGATAGAATGATTTAAAAAAAACCGACAAAAATTCTCCCATGTAATCTATTCATGGATGGAATTTTAAACTTTTTCTTTTTTTTCTTGCTCCTTAGGTTAAACAGAATCATCAAACATTGTCATTTCTAATAATCTATGTAAGACTGGTTTGTTACAGTACCTGAGTAATTTATTTGGGTTTTTTTAATTTGAAAAGCTATTTCAGGAAGAGAAAATTGGTTTCTAAAGAACACTAATTGAGAAGTATATAAATTTTGTGAAAATGGAAACTAAGTGTGCAAAAGAAGAGGGAATTTTTGACTGATGACGAGACAATTGAATGCTTTAAAAATTCCTAGGATGATGGTGTTTCTTTTCTAGGGTCTAGGCAGGGCCGCCCAGAGGGGGGGGGGGCAACTGGGGCACTTTGCCCTAGGCCCCCGACTGCCGGAGGGGCCCAAAAAAATTTTAAAAAATTTATTTATTAGATTTCCTCCGAAAGAAAATTCTGAAACTTGTACCATACTTCAAAATTCAAAATAATCGCCTGAAAAAAGGGGCCCCCCAAAAAAATTTTAAAAAAATTATTTGATTAATCATATTTCTTGGGGCCCCCAATAGAAGTTTGCCCCAGGCCCCGTAAAGTCTCTGGGCGGCCCTGGGTCTAGATCAGGGGTTCCCAACCTTTTCCTACATTGACCCTTTTTAAAAGAATGATTTTCTTCATCAACCCCCTCACATTTTTTTTTTTTTTTTTATAATGTACAGCATATAACATAATTATAATACTAATTGCACATAAAACATTTAAAGATAACAATTTGACTAAAAGGAGGAACAAAAAATTAGAAAATGTCGTTCATTAGGTTTGTTTTATTATTTTTGTACTATTTTCATTTTTAATTTCACAAATATAAACAAGATTTCAGAAACACAGATTGTAATTGCACAAACATCGCCAAGAGGAAAACTAAACTGCTTCTGATTGGTTGCATCGGGAGAACTCATGTGCTGTTTAAGGTCCCATAGTTTTCCCCAGTTCTGCCTAGTGTTGGTATACAAATAAAAGTCAATGGTGGCATTTGATTACCAAATGTCATTGTTATACAAAAACGTCATGACATTCGACTTTAGATGTGTGGATCACTTCACCCTATGCAAATCTGTATTTTTACATATTAAAATTGATATTATCTAACAATTACATTCATAAAAAAAATTAAATTAAATTTTAAAACAGAAAAATTTGTCATCAACCCTCAATAGACCCTTTTTAAACTTCCATTGACCCTGCTGGGAATCCCTGGTATAAGGGTTTATCTAGTTTGACTGTAATAACTGCAAGATCATGTTCAAAATGAATACCGTACTTACCAGCCCTTTATAATACTGCAGAGGGCTTCTAGATTTTAAGAAAACATGCAGAAAAATTAAAATGTTGGCTAATGAATTTCAAGTTTGTTTTGTTGTTATTGTTCTATGCGTAGAAACTTGACATTTTAAAAAAATTATAATGAATATTTCAAAGTTTAAAATGTCTAGTGTATTTTTATTATCATTTTAAATCAATGTGGACTAGCCGATAATGCATTTGAAGGATCTTACTTGAAATGACTTTCTTAATTTATCAGACAACATGAAGCAAATGATAATTAAAAACAGATACGTAATATTAAATCAAGCTGACATTTGCTATTTTATGCGGATGGTTTTGGTATTTATTTCAGTAATGTACTCTAAAAATGAGCTAAAAAGGCACCTTGAAGACTCAATCATTTAGACTGAGTCTTCAAAGTACTCTTTTTTTAATTGTCTTTTAAAGAAGCTCTAAATTAGTTTTTGTAAAGTTTTTGCCAAAATTCTGCAGTTTTTGAAATATTAGTGGACTTTTAGAAATAGAATGAAGTCTGAAGTCAATATATGCAAAATTTTTACTATGCAATGTCATGGTTAGGAAAGATTACCAAATGTCATTGCTTTATTATTCTAAACAGTGCATAATTAAGGGGGAGAAAAACATACGAGTCCATCTCATACATATCAAATGTTATATTTTCTTAATTTTTGTTTTTTATGGTGGTAATTCACATATTATTTCTTCATCCTTCCTCATACCTGTATCTTATTTTTGTTATTATACTTAGTCTTTTTTGGCCATATTAGCTGTTGGTACTTACCACTAAAAGAAGTTAATTAGTTTAGAGCTGTCGAGAATAGTTTATATTTTAATGTTAATTTAGAAAACTTTTTTTGAATTTATTATGTAATTCTGTTTTTCAGAAAACATATATTAGATGTGTGTTGAAATTCTAAAATGGAAACTAACCAAACTATATGTGTATATCAGTGGTTCTCAACAGGTGGAAGTCTGTGGATCACTAAAGCCATCTGCACACAGAGCAACTCAAAAGAAACTGATAACTGACTCAGATATCAGTAAACTGATATCAGTTTCTTTTGAGTTGCTCCGTGTGCAGACGGCCTTAGCCTTAAATTTAACCATGTGCAGACCCCCAGGTGGACCTTCTGGGAGGGTATAGAAAAAGGGAAAAGGGATACAGGATTAACTTACTCACTGTTCGTTTCAACCTTGATTTCAATCTTTAGAATTGGATAGCCTAAATAATTTAAGAATGCATAAGTTACCCTAACATTTAAACATACATAGGTCATGAAAATTATTTTGTATCATATTCTAATCTATAGATATATAACAGTTCCATAACTGACTCACTGACTGACATACAATGCACAGACTAAACCGCTGGACCTAATGGGCTAAAATTTGCATGGCGATTCTTCTTATGGTGTAGGGGTGTACTAAGATTTTCCAAAAATTCTTAGATTTTTTAAAATTATATTTTTAAGCTGTTTTAGTATCTTTTTTTAAGTTTGCATTTAAAATAATAATTGGAGGGTTATAAAATTTATATCACGAGAAATTTCCTAAAAATTCCTTAAAAAGGAAATCTTTTTCGAATCTTTGCCTCCATTTTCTGATTTTTGGTGAATTTTTAAAGATTAATTTTTAGAATTTAATTTATTAAATGCTGATCACGTGATTTCTTTTTATGGTACTTTAAATAAATTTATCGCACGTGCATAACAACTAAATAGACAAAAAAATTTTTATTTTTTTTCTTGCTAATGCGGCAGACAATTGGACATTATTTTGTCTATAAAAATATCCCTTACGATTTTTTTATAAATATATATATTTTTTTCTACATCAATTGTATATATTGATCGTCGTATTTATTTTATTTATATATATATATATATATATATATATATATATATATATATATATATATATATATATTGGCATTAATTGCATACATTGACCATTGTATTTAACTTGAATGTACTCCCTAGCGAAGTGCGGGATTTCAGCTAGTAATAAAATAATTATGTTAAACTTTTAGAAATTTCAGTTCAACACCCAATAGTCATTGGATATATTCGTCCCATCTAGTTCAATGAACATTGCTTTCAAAATCCCTATTTATTTGGCAACTTTTTTATGTGTGGTGCTGGACCACTCCCGAGGCTCTCTCGGACCACCGGTTGGGAACCACTAGTGTATATGTTATTCATATGCTGATACACTTGTGTATGTTGAGGCGAAATTATTTAAGCTGTGGAGCCAACATTCCTTCACTTATATTTAACTATGTCTCTCTTACCTTCTGCATTTGTTTTTGGCAAATCTCCTTTGACTAAGATTTCATACTTTAATATTAATATATATTTGTATTTTATTTAGATGAAAATTTAAAAACTGGAATTAAAAAATAGCATGATTTCAGAATTATAAACTTCGTATTGAAACTTAGACATTATAAACTTAATTTATTGAAATAATTAGTGTATTGTTGACTTGCAATTTTATTTAAATATATGCGCAAGTCACCAGCAGAGACTGGGATTTTTTATTTTCTGAAATCTGTTTTCTTTTTATAGGGGAGGGGGGCGTTTGAGATTCAGTTTAAATGATAAAATATTAGGATTTGCCTGAAACTCATTAAAGTTGTAGTGAAAGTCATGGTACTATAATAATTATTTGCTTTTAGGACTTTCATAGATTGATCCATGGATTTAACTCCTTAATTGTCTTCAACATTTACATGAATTTACTTAGTGCTGGCCAAAAATGTGTTAATATATCCCTCTATGCTGTTTTGTAAATTATGAGTTTATTCATATTATGTACAAAATTGAGTAATATCGAAACATTGATGTTAAAGCACATTTTGTGAATTTGTTTGTTTTACATAGAGCTGTGGTGCACAAACTTTTTTCGACTGTGACCCACTATCTGTAAAAAAAAAAAATCGTTGAACTCCAATGGAAGTTTTTAAGTAATTATAAGGAAAATGAGAGAAATGTACGCCAAAAAAATAGAAAAAAAGAAATAATTAAATTTTGACAAACACTTTAAAATCAATGAATTGAAGATTTGGGGTATTTATTTACTTTGCATAACAACAACAAAAAAGTCTCTTAACTTCTGCAATTGTTTTTGATAAATCTCCTTTGACTATGATTTCATACTTTAATGTTAATATATATTTGTGTTTTATTTAGATGAACATTTTAAAAACTGGAATTTAAAAAAAATAGCTGAATTTCAGAATTATAAACTTCATATTAAAATGTAGAAAATTATAAACTTAATTTATTTTATATAAAACTAAAACAAAACAAATATAAGAAGGGTGAACCTGGACCTTAGATAAAGTTTAATATTTGAGTGTGCTTCTCTTATATTAACTTCTGGGTTGTCTTAATCATTATGTGGCTTTTAAAGCTATTCATTTTGAAAATCCAGTGTGTCACCAATAAGTAGAAGAAAATATAAAGCAATGTTATTATAGCCTTTTGCTAATGGAGTTTTTATTAAGGCTGTTTGACACCTTATTGAACAATATCATACCACATATTTTTTATTTTAAAAAATATAAGAGTATTAAACATTTAACAAAAGAAAATTCAAAGCATATTAATTAAATAATTCAATATGATATAAATCTTTCAGACTATCTACGACCCCTTCAATTTCCATCACAACCTCCTTAAAGGGTTGCCAAAAAATTGATGGGGTTGCGAATAGTCTGAAGTTGTTTGATTGGATATGAAATGGCACATTATCTAGAATCTATTAGTGTTCAGTGCAGTTTTGTACAGCTTAATATAAAGAAGAAATGACTAAAATCTTTTAACATAAAAATAGTTTATTTACTATAAACAAAACATTGTAGAAAAATAAGATTCAGTATAAAGTCTAACTTAGGAAAACCATGCACACTACCTTTAAGGTACGCATTCTATACAGAAAATGATGGGAATAGCCACTTCCCCAACCAGTCATGATTGGTTTCATAGTAATATGGCAGTTTGCTGTTAATACATCCTAAAATAGCATCTAAACCTGTGTAATATTAATGTATCCCTTTAACCCTTTCGCGGCGACCGTCACGTATACGTGCCAGCAGCTATCCGCGTTTCTGGCCGAACGTCACGTATACGCGACAGCAGCTATCCGCGCTTCTGGCCGAACGTCACCTATACGTGTCAGTAGTTCGGAACGTTTTATTAGTTAATTTTTGAGGCACAAGATGGCACCGCATGTCTATGAAATTTGGAGTACACGTAGTTGGGACCTTCTATTCGAAAACAAGACTAGTATGAATCACATGCGGTCTATCGTTTTATGTAAACAAACGGAGGAATGGATGTATTGCGTTCGACTGTCAGCGGGTAGGGCATTTAAACTTTGCACGTGGTCTTTGTTTACGAGATATCTTTGTTTATTTTTCTTTTGCGGTGGGATTGTAGCATTGGGTATATGGGTTTTGAGTCAGAATCAGATTCTGTTGCAGTGAAATTTCTTTCCTTTGATGATTTAATATGGAGAAAAGGAGAAAATATTTAACAGAAGACGAAATTTCTGAATTGATGAGAAATGTGTCTGATTATGAAAGTAGTGACAGTGATACAGAAATCTCTTCGGGTGAATCTGTTTATTTGGAACATCGGAATCAGAGTGATGATGAAGATACTCAGACATTTCTATTCTGAGTATATCGCGGGATGGTACTTCTTTGTGGACTTCTCACGTAAGGGATTTAAATCAACTAACATTCACAGCGGCATGCGAAATAAAAGTCCATGATGCTGTATCAAATGAATTGGATTATTTCAGATGTTTTTTTGATGAAACTGTAATGGATTTAATAACTAAATTATTGCGTATTATATTATACTAACCAAATTAATGCGTATGAGAGGTACATAAATCCGGAAAGCGAACAGAGTTCATCCTCGAAGTATTTTTGCCTGTAACTAAAGAGGAAATGTTTGTTTAATTTGCTTTGACAATTTTAATGGGTATCGTGAAAAAACCGAAAATTAAGATTTACTACTCAACGAATCCCAGGATTGCAACACCTTTTTTCAGTAAGGTTATGAGTCGGGACCAACGCATCAAAATTCTTCGATACTTGCATTTCTCTTCTTCTGATGCCAAAAAGATTGAAAAAATTAAACCTTTTTTAGATTTAATCATTCAAAACTTTCAGAGTTCTTGATATATTATTGACATATTCTTGATATATTCCTGATAAGAATATATCAGTTGAAGAAAGTCTCTTACTGTGGAAAGGGAGAGTAGGATTTCGACATTATGTCCCAGCGAAAAATATTTTAAACTGTATAACAAAAATTTTTTAGTGGAAAAATAATAAAAGAATGTGTAAGTAACCCATATATAGCTTAAATAAATAGATTTGTTTGTAAATGTTACTATTTTGGAATTTTTCGTAAATTTAGGCTTAGCGCTTAAAAGTCCACCGGCCTGGAAGGTACGCTCGCGAGAAAAACCTCCGGCCTCAGAGGAAAGCGCGTGATCGGAACTGCCGTCGCGAAAGGGTTAAGGTACACATTCTATACAGAAAGCGAAGGGAATAGCCACTTCCCCAACGAGTCATGATTGGTTACATAATACTGCAGTTTGCTATTAATACATCCTAAAATAGCATCTAAACCTATGTTTTAA
The DNA here is from genome assembly GCA_907164885.2 of Dolomedes plantarius. NCBI lineage: Eukaryota > Metazoa > Arthropoda > Arachnida > Araneae > Dolomedidae > Dolomedes > Dolomedes plantarius. The sequence continues at coordinate 158,604,154 of OU015499.1, forward strand.
TGTATGTGAGATACATTGGTTTCCATGCCCATGATGTGGATTGTTCCCATAATTTCGGAACATGTAATAGATCAAGCCATATTTGCAACTGAAGTAAATTTACATACTATTAAATTATTTAATTAAAAAATATTCTTTCAATTTTCTATAATTACATGTTTTTAATATTTTTATTTGTATTTTTCGTATGTTAAAATATGTTATTGTTAGACGCTCGGTAGCATAGTGGTTAAAAGCATCAAGCTACCACACCACAGGTCCAGGGTTCGAGCCTGCGACTGGGCATAGTCGACTCATACTTTTCATTCATCCCTTGAGTGGGTCGATAAAATGTGGACCAAGCATGCTTGGGAACTAACTCACTGTGGGTGTTCTGTGTCAGGTTGACCACCTGACCCAGACATATGCTATATGGTAAGGCTGACCATGATTTTTTATTCAGCGATCGACTAGTTCTCATTTTTTTTTGTGGAAAATTAGCAGCTTATTGTCACTAACATAGTCCATATATTTATGAAATTATGGCTCGCGATTGACTAAAATCATACCGAAGATCGACCAGTTGGCTACTCCTGCTATATGGTACCCCAAGCCCTCATGAAAGTGGTGATTGGTACCGCAGGCCTTGGTCCACAGTGCTGAAAAGCAACTCAGACAGTTGTGCCATTTGTTAGTTAGTTATATTGTTATATTAGGTGTCAAACAGTCGTATGATAAAAATTTCATCAGCAGAAGGCTCCAATTCCATGGCTTCCATTTTCCTCTACCTATCTGTGTGAGACTGGATTTTTAAAATAGCTTGTCAAAAGTTTATTTCTTTATTCTACTCTTATTTTACTAATTTTTAAAATTTTGCTTCATCCTAACTAGGGGCTTCGCCCCTAGACTCGCTACGCTCGCTCCTCTGGTGAATCAAGTGAATGAATGACTAAATACTTGTTTAGAGCGATTAAGTCATTCATTTGTTTACAGTTGAAGCTTTTCCCCCCCCCCCTCCCGGCGAAATGGATGAAGCCCGGGTAGATGGGGGGTATAAGCCCGGATGAAGATGGGTGAAAAATCGGATCTTCTTTCAATCCTTCTGCAAAGCAAGCGAATGAGAAGATTTTTTTGAAGTATTTCTTTAAAATTCAATTAAAAATCGAAATTTTAAGATAGAGACTTGAAATGAAGTTTATATGAATGAGAAAGCTTTCATCTTCCAGTTGATATAAATATTTTCTTTGTAACATAATAAGTCTGATAGCATCGAATTTATGCATCTCGAAACGTATAAATTTTTCCAAAAAGTGAGTTTTCAATTTTAATAAAAATATCAGTCTGTTTTAAATTATTTTTAAACAAATGAGGTCTTGTTTGAAGGAGAAATGTCTGTAGTCTTAGATTGTAAAAAAAAAAATTCTACGATCCTTTTTTGGCGAGTTATCGTAATCTGAACATGAAAAAGTCAATATTTTCCCACAAAACATAAAATAAAATAAAAAAAAAACTTAAAGTCCGACGAATATGAGACATGTCTTACTTTCTTCCCCACATTATTCTGCATCGATTGGTATCGGTCTCGACCCCATACCCCCAGCGGTTTCGGAGGAGATAGCGTGACAAGCTTTTGGCGGCGGCGGCTGCTGCAGCGGCAGTTAGTTTTTTTTAGAATAGAGAGAAAATTCAGCGGGTCATAGTCGAAAATGTCTGTGTACCTCTGGTATCGAGGAATACAGTCGATTCTGGGTAATCGGATCACATTGGAACGCAATCATTTTGGTCCTAATAGCCGGCTGGTCCGACTAAACAAACATGCCTTATGTTCCAAGATGGGATTCGGTCCAGTAAACTGGAATCGACTGTATTAAAGTGAATAATCTTGTATCTGTAGCTAAGTGTCCTTATAATATGGAAAAATGTTTTTCCTTAGTGAAGTATTTGAAGTGACGTGTTTTCTTTTTGTTTTAGATTACCTCACATGGCATATGTGTTCTGACACTCGGCTCTTATTTCAAAGGTATAAAGGTAAATGAGCAAGTGGTCAAAAACTTATTTCTAATTTGGATTGTTGCAGTCCAGCAGTTCTGCCCTTCGTTGTTTCTGTGATATGCCTTTTGTGAGATAGAATAGTACTGAATAATTTGTTCGTTAGTCCATTTTCTGTTCATTCATTTTTGTTTCTAATATCTCCAACTCATTTGCAATATACTGCTGCACATATTTTCCTATTATATATTATCACTGCATTCGATAGATTGCCATGTTGCAGTTTGTAACTTTCCTAGCTTAAACATTCTAAATAAGGTACTTATATTTATAGAAAAATATTGTGGCAGTCATTGTAATGCTTTCACTTCACTAAAGTTTCAAGTATTTTTCTAATATCTCGAGAATAATGAATATACATCATTATTTAATTCACTCTTAGTTGAAATAATGTGATTTTTATTGAGTCAGTGCTATCTTCTGAATATCAACGTTTGAAAGTTTTTTACAGACTTTAAAAATTGTTCTGTGCCTCAAATGTATGAAAGATTGTCATAAAAAAGCAGTGTAAAAAAACAGTTGGCAAGTTTCAATAGTGAGTTTGGTCATGCGTGTTTTGTAATACAATCTTTAGAGTTTATTTAAGAGCAATATCTAGTTCTCGTAGCGGTGAGTATCTAGCAGAATCAGCATGGATGATTGTCAACCTTTTATTGCATTTTTCCTTCAATTTGTTTAGCTTCAGCAGTCTAGCAGTCATTATTTATAATTGTCACTCACGTACGAAAGTTACTTCCTTCTAACTTAAGCGTTTGACTTGCTGTAGTTTGTTGTGGTATACCATTAATAAAATTACTCTAGGAAACTGCACTGGCCAAAGGCTGAATTTAGATTTTACCATGTTGTCAAAATATAAATATTTCTTGGGATTTTGAAGACTCTTTTTCTGTTGCTTCTTTTTATGTATACTTAGTTAATACTGATATATATGAAAATTTTAAAAATAGATTGTTGTAAATTGATAAAAATCCTAGTATGTCCTCCATATATTAAAGTATTCTCTAACTATATATGCTCTATGTTTCTTTACATTAGAATGGCTGTTTGAGGTTTTATTTTTTTCTTATTTTGTACAGTGTTATACTAACAGCTACTGGATATATATATAATTTTGTTGGAGCCATCTTTTTGATGTAATGCTTAATTTCTCTTGCATAGGCATACACTGAGATATCCGAGGCACATTTGTTATTTTACTGTTTTACTCTACTTTGTTGAGTCATATTGTCATTGTTTTGTCTCACAAAAAATTAAATGTTTAAATGTTGTAAATTTTTTCTCACAAATGTTCTTCGAATTGATTTTTTTTTTCTTGGTTTGTAATTAAATCTCCAAAAATTAGAAGTTTTATTTTTTGTGGGGTATTTATTTTTAAATTGCATTTAGATGGTAGCTGTTGGAAATTAGTTTTTGTGTACAAGGAATAAAGCTTAATATAATATTTTGTCTATGTACAGAAAGCTTTTCATTAAAATTTTGCAGAAATTTAATGTGGTGTTCTCTCAGAGTACCATCTGTAACATCTTTAGTCCTTTGTACATTATATTTTAAAATAAAAAAAATTGCCAACGTAGAGTTTTTCTTTGATTTTACTTTTTTGCCTATTCTCATAGAGGTTTTTTTTATTCAAAAGCATCCTAAAATGTGTTCAAACATTTCAACTCTTTAGAAAGTAAGATTGTATTTAAGAGCCCTGGAGATCTCTTAAGATATCCGCCTATGTTCAAAGCACTTTTTTTTTTCTCAAAAACTTGAGAAAACTTGTCTTATTTTTCGAAGGAATATAACACCAAAAAACGAAAATGAGGAAACAATAGACAATAACTATGCAACTTTTTGCAAAATTTAGGAGTTTTAATCGAAATTTAGCAAGCTTTTACAAAAACGGCTCTAGCTCTAAAAAATAAAGTTATGCATGTAACAATTTCTTTTTGTCATATGTATGCAAATACCTCCTTTGTGTCATGATCTAAAAGCTAATTGATATCTTGAAATTTAAAAAAAAAAAAAAAAAAAAAAAAAAAATGAAGTGACGTAAAATTTCAGTAGTTTCTCATGAGATTTTTTATAAATGCAGCTATAAATCAAGCAGTAATATACCTAGAACCAAACTGTAGTTCATGACATTCTTAGTATAATGAAAAACATACCTGAAAAATTTTCATAGACATATGGTTAGATTTTGAGTTATCACAATAGTCATTTGATTTTTTGATGACAAATAAGTTCTTCGGAAAACACAATTAAAGTTTTCACTGGTATTGAAATGGATAGCTGATGATCTTTTAATCATTCTCATTTCATTTCTAATGATTGTATGGAAAAAATAAAAGCGGATCTAGAAACAGAAATTCACTTCTTTAAAAAAGAGGAATGAAAACTCACAATATTCGTCAAAATCTATGTTTTAAAGGTACAGTAACCACCGCTTATAGTAATCAGTGGTTATAAGAATCAATATCGCGAAAACAAAAAACAAATGTATTATTTCCATGTTACAAGTTTTGCTTTAAAGAATCAATCCACTGGTTTTAAGAATCAGTTTACACTCTTCACTTTCCTTTCATTTTTCCAAAAAAGCCACTTAAACCCTCAAAAGGCATGAAGTTCTTTCTTTTTTTTTTTAAAGAAAGATTGATAAGATGGGATGGAATATAGTCATAAAATTCATCCCTTTCTTTGTTAGACATAACATAATAGTTCCCCTTAAACGCTTTAGCACAACACTGTCCTATTAGCTTGACCCGGGGGCATCTTTACCCGTCCGGGTCCGATTTCACTTTTCTCCACTGACAAACAAAAATAGGGACTCTTTTTTTTTTCCCCCACATCCTGGTTGCGGCTTTCTGGATCCTGAAACACATAAATCTTCGGTGAAGTGTCCAATATCACTTAGGCAAACGTGACATCAGTAGATTCAGCACGTTATCAAACCGTGAAACGTAAGCTATAAGGTGAATCTTCGTCTGAGACTATTAGTATTGAATGAGGTATAAAGAGCCTCCCGAAAACTTCATTACGTCAAACTACCATAGAAAACTTTTTCTTGCTCCCTTCCTGTAGTTGAAATGTTAAAACTGCTAAGCAGGTATGTTGTAACAAATATTGGATTTTTTTTTCTTCTCTTACTATAATCATGTGTATCTACTTCTAGGTCTAAAAATTAAGTTGTATTTTTAAAATTATAAAAAATAATTTTAATAAAAGATAATTAACGTAAATTAAAGAGTATTTTATGGTAAATTATTTAATATATGTATATATAGGTGTGTGTGCCTGTCCAAAAACCTAAATTTCGACTATAGGAATCAACCGCTTATAAGAATCAAAAACAGTAATAACAAACGTGATTCTTATAAGCGGAAATCACTGTAGTTGGATACTTAGAATACACTTAGAATTTTCAAGAGGTCACTTTTCAGTAATATCCAGATTATGCACTGACCGCATTAAGATCATGATATTTAGTAACAATCTGAAAATCTGTTGTTGCTTATGCCACTTGACCGACAGCAACATCAGATCAAGTTCCAAAGGCTATGGGTGATGAAGTTTTCACTGGCATCACAAGGGTTGGAGTCCAACTTGGCCAAAGGACCAGTCCTGTCATTTTGAACCGAGTCAAGTGACGAGACCAGAACACTTGACCCTGCACCTCCAGAGGTAATTTTGAGAACTTGGAGGGCATTGCAGCACGACAAATTTTACATGCACCAGCCACCGTTAGTGTACACACAAGTGGATTTATCAGCAACGAGCATTGAACCAGTGACTTTCAGATCACTAGCCCGCTGTTCTTTCCAACTGGGCCACTGCACCCATTATGAAAATCTTCCCATCATGTCCTAACTGCCATTCCAAGGATACTTCTGATGTATTTTGTTATGTTTGGGAGTCAGCCATTCTACTCACTTTGAGAAAACTTTGGAGGTGTTCAGCCTGCTGCACTTACGAGATATGCATGGATTTACCTAATGACATGGGATAAGAAGAAGAAAGTAAGATTACTATTATCTTTAAAATGCTTTGCTTGTGATCTTTTCAATCGAAGCTGTGCCACAACTGACTCTGACTCGTGTTTAAGAATGTTTTTGAAAAAGGTCTTTCCATAGTTTTGACAAACCTAGCACAGGCCATATAAAGCTATTAATTTTCATACATAAAGTTTGAAATGTTTTTTTTTCCCTCTCTTATACCCAGTGAAGTAAGTAACAATATATCTGAAAACTGCTCCTTATATTACAGATCATCACCACAAGCTCGGTAAGTCTAGTTTACCTAGGAAAATCCCTCAGTATCCTTCATGAAACATTGTTTGCTAATGAGAATCCCTTAAAATTTCAAGGTTGGAGACGTGGGACAGATGTCGCAGCCTGAGATGTAAAAGCTATAGAATTCCACTTGTGTGGATATTTTTAGACTCGGGGGAAATAACTCGCGCTTGCTTTTTGAAAAATTGCAAATTTCACAAACATCTAAATGTCCTGATAGTCCGTCAAGTCCAAACACATTATTTGATTTTGAAAATTGAACTAATGCTTCACAGTTAAGATGACCAAACCTACAATGCCATAAGGTTAAATTTTTGTTTGCAAAATGAGCCTGACCAGGTTCTTCTTTTACAACTGATGTTCCCGAAATGACATAAGACTTATCTTTTAATGGAACTTATACATTATTAAATTGTATACATTATTAAATTTGTTAATAACAGCATGATCTTTAAGAAATTTTACATTATAATTATCAAGAGCAAGGCATCTTGCCGATATTAAATTTTTCACCATCCCTGGAGCAAAATATACATTATACAAAGAAATTTTTTCTCTAATATTACCATGCTGGATAGACACTTTTATCGTTCCTTTCCCATGGATGTCTGTAGTTCCTTCAGCAATGGCAGCTTGGCTCTTACATTCTTGAAGTTGTCAAAAAGGGTTCTGTCATTACAAAAGGGATCCTTCGCTGCAGAGTCCAACACGAAATCAATATCTGTAGATTCATTAATAAGAGCAGACGCATACATTCCATTATGATAGTCTCTTTTTGAATCTGGTTTCCGGAACTCCTGGGGTGATCTTTAATAAGATGATCAGTCCGTCCACACCGGTAGCAACTTCTAGTTTTCCTCCTATTCCATTTCTTTTTCAATTCCTGCTATTAGTTCACACTCTCCCTATATATATCTTGTTCAAATTTTCAATCGTTAATAAAATACTTTTTATTCATCCACTCAAGTTCATATACATTTTTTTAAACTTGTAGTGGATGACACTTGATGTTAATACAGTTTTTTCAAATATTAATTCATTCATTAAATTTAATTAATTAGTTTTAAACCTAGAGCGTCTCTTGCTCTTGACTAGTAATTTTCCTCTTTTTACTGTGTAAACTGTAGCACTGCGGTATCGCGGGCTTCTCCCGTCCTGTAGGTTGCGAGATCGAATCCCCAACCTGACCCTTTTCTCTCTCTTTCCCCCGCTCCTAATCTCGCACAGTAGGCAAGGTTCTGGCAGGCAATCATTTTTTTCAATTCCTACTAGTTCACACTCAAATTTTTCTTTGTTGACCTAAGTAGGAATTGACTTTAAAAATTTTTTTTATATATTACTATTATATATTATATATTTTATATATTATTTTGTACTTGTTCTGTTGATGCTGGATATATTCCTTTCCGTACGAGACCAGGGCTTTTCAACTTACTTTTTCTTGAGAAGAGTTCTTGTATTGCACTCTGTCGAATTCAGCCAGTGGAGATTTTCTTATTACTTCAGTTGTAAACTCATCATCTGATTGATATAGCTGCATTGTTAGGTCCTTAGCTGCATCTAACACACGACTGATGTAGCCATTCATTGTATCTAAGCTCTCAAACTTTACGTTCATAAATTTTCTTCTACAAGCTGCTGTTCTTGCACGACTACAGGGCTCAAAAATTGCTTTCGGGGCTTCCCATGCTTGTGGAGTTTCAACTTCGTACAAGATATTCTTAAGCTCTCATGGAAACTATTGTTCCCATATTACGGACATCAGAAGGTATAAGCAGGCCCAGATTTCCGCATGGGCAAGTGGGGCACTTGCCCAGAGCCCCTAAAATTATGGGGCCCCCTAATTTATTATTAAGTTGTACATATTTTTGAAAATTTCCTGTATGTACGCAAATTAAAAACGGTTTCCGTATTTTCTATATTTCCTATTTCTATTTCACTATAGTGGGGCACAGTGCACCCACTATAGTGAAAGCATACTACGTACATCCGTAAGCGTTTCTTTCTTTCTTTTTTTTTTTTGGGGGGGGGGGGTTGTAATAACTCCAGGCTGTGATCTATTTTGAATTTCAAAAGAAAATTTCATGAATTTATTTATTAATATTAAAAAGTAAATTAATTAGCACTTATTATTATTATTTTCAAATTTTTCCCTTACTGGTCGGAAATATTTTGAATTTCTGGTCCCAATTTATGGGGGGGGGGGGGGCTGGGTGAGTGTCCCACATGTTCATGTGGAAATCTGGTCCTCGGGGGAGGACGTGCCCCCCTTTGGATCTGTCCTTGGAGGGGGGGCCCCCAAAGTCTGCTTTGCCCCGGGCCCCATTGGGTCAAAGTCGGGCTCTGGGTATAAGCAGCAATTAAAACTTATTAACATGTTCTTTTATTTAAAACTTGACATATGGCATAAATTTACAATAATCGTTACGAAACCCGGCTCATAGTTCATCGCAGTGAATTCGCAGCGGAGAAGCGTGCGTACCACACTAGTACGGAGAGTGAAGTGAAGTTCGGTGTTCCAATGTCCGCGGCAATCCCCAATCCTGCGCGAACCAGATGCGCAGAACGCGATGTCGGAGCTGTCTGCGAGTTGGGTTGCCACACTCTTCTTCTATACTCAGGCATATTAATGACAAGGCTTTCTGCTTCCTAGCTTCTATATCTGCCTTCTGAGTTTTGGCTGCTTCTTCAGTCACAGTCTCGGATTCACAAAATCGCCCAAGTTAACACTTCTCAAATACATACTGATGTTGAATTACCAGGCTTTATAATTATCCCTATTCAGTTTAGGGGAATTAAATGTTCCTTCGCCAGTAGCCATTTTCTACTTTAGCAACCACGCTCTGCTACCACTTTGTTCACTGGTGGATCATATATGTAGAATTCATCAGGCAGAAAAGTCTTGGATAACTTAAGGCTTTATTAAGTTTCAAACATTAAAGAAATAAAAGATACTGTCCAGCAGCATATTGAAAACAAGCATAATCACCTTGGGTACATAAAAACAAATATGGCATCTATCTTGATGCTAACTGTAGCCTGCTTGCTGGCTGACTTCGCGCTGACCAAACTTGGCCTTTTATATCATTATATATAAAACAAATCTGCATATTCTGAAAATATGTGCAGGTGGTGCCATTTGATCAAAAAGAAATTAAAACCCAGGGTTGAGGTGTACCTGACTTCCAAATACTCGATCACTATTTGATGATCTCATGCCTGGGAACCAATGAGTAATTAACAGGCTATCAAATGACATCACATGCCTATCATACTTCAACTTCAACTACCTCCAAATGAAAAATTTGCTGAGGTAAGTGAACAGCTCTTAACTGTGGGAAAGAGAAAGGTAATTATCAATTACAATTAAATAATATTTAACGAATTCTATCTTATTTATACATTATATTTTTGGACTATATGTCAAGCCTGGGGAAAAACCTATTGGGATCCTATAAAAATCCTATAAAAATATACCTTATTTTTAAGTCTTGGTGCTAACCGCCGATGCCAGAAGTCTACGTGAGTGGCCGGCTTTAGGGCCTGTTCACATAGGAGTCCGGTAGCGGCAGCGTAAAAATGTTGAAATATATTTAACCAATGACAAACCTCCAAACGATTAGCGACGAAATTTTTAACGTCTATGATTGGTTTATTTCCGTATCAGCGCCATATTTCCTTTTACGTTTCCGCTACCGGACTCTTATGTGAACAGGCCCTAACACGTAAAGCGTACGCATGCATTTCTATAGGAATTTTAGTAATTACGCACTGATGAAGAGATCATTTATGAGTTTGCAGTTGATATTCACCCTGAAGAGCGCAATGAGATATTGATTAAACTAGAGGGGGAAAGAAGCAACAGTTGTGGAAGAGTGGCCCCATATGCTTTGTCCTTTGTTTTTTAAAGATTTGGGGTGCGACATGCTGCGTGCTTATGCGTAGATGCTTTATCGTTAGGGCCTGTTCACATAGGAGTCCGTTGCGTTGCGTTAAGGAAAAGATGACGTTGAGACGAAAATAAACCAATCATATGCCTCCAAACGATTAGCAATGAAATTTTTAAGGCCTACGATTGGTTTATTTTCGTCTCAACGTCATCTTTTCCTTAACGCAACGCAACGGACTCCTATGTGAACAGGCCCTTATTCTCTCATATTTCATGGAAGCTATCGCCGTGATACATGGACATGAAGTTTTCGTGAGGTTCCAAATAGGGCTAAGAAAGCCCTTTACTCTCGGTGTGGATATGGGAAGCACTGAAGCTTTTCAAGCATGGTTCAAGAAGAAATTAAGTTTTATTTAAAAAAAGGGTAAAGTTAAGTTACAAAAATAAAAACATTAGAATTTAGTAAGTTAACACACAAAAATTAAACTAGCAAGACTTCTCGAATTAAAATGGTCCGACATAAGATAATATAAAAAGCAAAATATAAAGATTAAACCCTCAAAAATCGAAGACGAACTACAGAGGACCGCGAGCAGCAAAGATGTTAAACGCTGGGATCAAACCCAGGATGGGAAAGAACTATCAAGCAACCCGTGCTTGAAAACAGGCCGAAAAAGGAAGCAAGATAATGAATTTGTATTACAGAGGTTAAAAAAGATCAAGCTTAACTACTGGTCGAGATCAAAATGTGTCCCGCAACCTGTTTGGTTGACGAAACGGGGTCCAGGAGCTTAGCAGAAGATACCGGGTGGGCAAAAAGAATGTAAAAACTTTAAAAATTCATAAAAACCGGAAAAACGTTTGCAGGGTTAGCATCGCTAGGTCACGGAATTTTTTTAAGACAGGAAACAAAGTAACTCAAAAAACAGCCGACCGGTGGCGCTGACGTACACAAATCAACGGGTGTATCTATCTGGTCTTTCCAATCTGTTGGAACTGAAAGATGCGATCCGCTGAGAGGTGGCATGTATATATTCGGACCTATTGCACTCTACCGTTGCTGGATTTGTGACTCGCCTGCAATGTATTACCCCCTGTGGTGGGGGGTCTTATTGAACACCTACTGCTGTAATAAACGATTTAGAAGCATTCTTTTCGTTATTTGCGTATATTCTTTTGACTTGTGTATGTCAACGCCACCTGTCGGCTGTTTTTTGAGTTTTTTTTCTCTGTCTTAAAAAAAAACCCGTGACCTAGCGATGCTAACCCTGCAAACGTTTTTTTATTTTGGTTATTTTTTTCAGTTTTTATGAATTTTTAAAGTTTTTACGGACTTTTTGCCCACCCAGTATTATCAGGGAGGACGGCTCACAAATTGACCAAGAGGATTCTCAGAGGCATATTACACCAACGAGACTACACACTGGGTCAAAAAGAAACGTAGCAGGATGTGACTGCATATAATTAGGGAAAAAAGGGGGGGTGAAAAATTAAGCGGTTTAGAATGAATTTAAGGATAACGGAATGACATAAGAAAGAAATTAAATTTACGAGAAAGAAGTGTTGGGAGTTATTCCAGTGTCAAGCACTAGAGTTGCTCCATGTCTGCGATTAAATTCTCTATTGTCATAATCGGGAAGATTGGCAATTTCTTCATTAGGGGTGGAATAAAGACTATTATAAAATTTAGTGGCGAGATTAATTATAGCCAGGCGTATGGGTTCAATATTTAGATCTTTGTGGAGGAAGTAGTTAGTTTTATTACCATGTTTTTATTAACTCGCTTTCTTGTTTGTTTGTGTGTGTGTTTGTCCAGTACAAATCTTGCAATCGATTTTTAACTAACTTCCCGACTGGCTAGACGTTTGGAACTTTTAGAAAAGCCCAGAACACGATGACAATGCATTTTTTAAATACTTTTAGCCATCTTTCAGAAGATTTGAAATCATTTTCAGTTAATTTTGTTTTGTTGACTGGTGCAGCCATCTATCGACCGGGACGGGAACGAAAAGTAAAACGCAAGTTAACTTCCAATTAACTTCATTTTCTTTCAAGTGGATGGGATAATTCATTCAAAAAAAATTTTAAAAAGTATTTATAAATACATAGAATTGTCAAGTTTATATGATTCAACAGAAAATTTAAAAATATGGTATAAAAAATGTTCTTTTTATCTTGTAATTATAAATCTATTGGCTTTAGTGGTTTTATTTCGCCGTGATAATTTTGAAGTGACTTTGTGGAACGTGCAATTTTCAATGCAGAAATTGCCCGTTGACTGATGTTAAAGTGCTATCGCAGTAGGGTAATCAAACCAAACAAAAGCCACAGATCAGGTAGATAATTCAGCAAATATAATTTCACAAGTTCATTATTCTTGTTCATCCAATTTTCTCAGCAAGTTAGGCATTTAAAAAGACAGAGAGGAACTAAAAAGAAAAATGGGCATGCCTCCGCGGACATGATCTTCACAGGTTATTCCTCGACTTACGATCAAATCCCAGTGGTTCGTAAACGGTGCGTACTTAACTTGCTTTGGCGTCGATGGCCAAAGCTGGGGTATAGGAAAATATCCATATTTAGCTCTAATGGAGGACCATGTATTGGAGGCCTACCAGGGCCTTCTCGAATGGAGGGGGGGGGGCAATCTGGAGGAAATGGTAAGAACCAAAATTTCGATGACCGGAAGACAGTTAGAATGGAGAGGGGCAATCTTGAGGAAATGGTAAGAACCAAGATTTCGATGACCGGAAGACAGTTAGAATAGAAGGGGGCAATCTTGAGGAAATGGTAAGAACCAAGATTTCGATGACCGGAAGACAGTTAGAATGGAGGGGGACAAGCTGGAGGAAATGGTAAGAACCAAGATTTCGATGACCGGAAGACAGTTAGAATGGAGGGGGGGGGGCAATCTTGAGGAAATGGTAAAAACCAAGATTTCGATGACCGGAAGACGGTTAGAATGGAGGGGGCAATCTTGAGGAAATGGTAAGAACCAAGATTTCGATGACCGGAAGACAGTTAAAATAGAAGGGGGCAATCTTGAGGAAATGGTAAGAACCAAGATTTCCATGACCGGAAGACAGTTAGAATGGAGGGGGGGGGCAATCTGGAGGAAATGGTAAGAACCAAAATTTCGATGACCGGAAGACAGTTAGAATGGAGAGGGGCAATCTTGAGGAAATGGTAAGAACCAAGATTTCGATGACCGGAAGACAGTTAGAATAGAAGGGGGCAATCTTGAGGAAATGGTAAGAACCAAGATTTCGATGACCGGAAGACAGTTAGAATAGAAGGGGGCAATCTTGAGGAAATGGTAAGAACCAAGATTTCGATGACCGGAAGACAGTTAGAATAGAAGGGGGTAATCTTGAGGAAATGGTAAGAACCAAGATTTCCATGACTGGAAGACAGTTAGAATGGAGGGGGACAAGCTGGAGGAAATGGTAAGAACCAAGATTTCGATGACCGGAAGACAGTTAGAATGGAGGGGGCAATCTTGAGGAAATGGTAAGAACCAAGATTTCGATGACCGGAAGACGGTTAGAATGGAGGGGGCAATCTTGAGGAAATGGTAAAAACCAAGATTTCGATGACCGGAAGACGGTTAGAATGGAGGGGGCAATCTTGAGGAAATGGTAAGAACCAAGATTTCGATGACCGGAAGACAGTTAGAATAGAAGGGGGCAATCTTGAGGAAATGGTAAGAACCAAGATTTCGATGACCGGAAGACAGTTAGAATAGAAGGGGGTAATCTTGAGGAAATGGTAAGAACCAAGATTTCCATGACTGGAAGACAGTTAGAATGGAGGGGGACAAGCTGGAGGAAATGGTAAGAACCAAGATTTCGATGACCGGAAGACGGTTAGAATGGAGGGGGCAATCTTGAGGAAATGGTAAAAACCAAGATTTCGATGACCGGAAGACGGTTAGAATGGAGGGGGCAATCTTGAGGAAATGGTAAGAACCAAGATTTCGATGACCGGAAGACAGTTAGAATAGAAGGGGGCAATCTTGAGGAAATGGTAAGAACCAAGATTTCGATGACCGGAAGACAGTTAGAATAGAAGGGGGTAATCTTGAGGAAATGGTAAGAACCAAGATTTCCATGACTGGAAGACAGTTAGAATGGAGGGGGACAAGCTGGAGGAAATGGTAAGAACCAAGATTTCGATGACCGGAAGACAGTTAGAATGGAGGGGGCAATCTTGAGGAAATGGTAAAAACCAAGATTTCGATGACCGGAAGACGGTTAGAATGGAGGGGGCAATCTTGAGGAAATGGTAAGAACCAAGATTTCGATGACCGGAAGACAGTTAAAATAGAAGGGGGCAATCTTGAGGAAATGGTAAGAACCAAGATTTCCATGACCGGAAGACAGTTAGAATGGAGGGGGGGGGCAATCTGGAGGAAATGGTAAGAACCAAAATTTCGATGACCGGAAGACAGTTAGAATAGAAGGGGGCAATCTTGAGGAAATGGTAAGAACCAAGATTTCGATGACCGGAAGACAGTTAAAATAGAAGGGGGCAATCTTGAGGAAATGGTAAGAACCAAGATTTCCATGACCGGAAGACAGTTAGAATGGAGGGGGGGGGCAATCTGGAGGAAATGGTAAGAACCAAAATTTCGATGACCGGAAGACAGTTAGAATGGAGAGGGGCAATCTTGAGGAAATGGTAAGAACCAAGATTTCGATGACCGGAAGACAGTTAGAATAGAAGGGGGCAATCTTGAGGAAATGGTAAGAACCAAGATTTCCATGACCGGAAGACAGTTAGAATGGAGAGGGGCAATCTTGAGGAAATGGTAAGAACCAAGATTTCGATGACCGGAAGACAGTTAGAATAGAAGGGGGCAATCTTGAGGAAATGGTAAGAACCAAGATTTCGATGACCGGAAGACAGTTAGAATAGAAGGGGGCAATCTTGAGGAAATGGTAAGAACCAAGATTTCGATGACCGGAAGACAGTTAGAATGGAGAGGGGCAATCTTGAGGAAATGGTAAGAACCAAGATTTCGATGACCGGAAGACAGTTAGAATAGAAGGGGGCAATCTTGAGGAAATGGTAAGAACCAAGATTTCGATGACCGGAAGACAGTTAGAATAGAAGGGGGCAATCTTGAGGAAATGGTAAGAACCAAGATTTCCATGACCGGAAGACAGTTAGAATGGAGAGGGGCAATCTTGAGGAAATGGTAAGAACCAAGATTTCGATGACCGGAAGACAGTTAGAATAGAAGGGGGCAATCTTGAGGAAATGGTAAGAACCAAGATTTCGATGACCGGAAGACAGTTAGAATAGAAGGGGGCAATCTTGAGGAAATGGTAAGAACCAAGATTTCGATGACCGGAAGACAGTTAGAATAGAAGGGGGTAATCTTGAGGAAATGGTAAGAACCAAGATTTCCATGACTGGAAGACAGTTAGAATGGAGGGGGACAAGCTGGAGGAAATGGTAAGAACCAAGATTTCGATGACCGGAAGACGGTTAGAATGGAGGGGGCAATCTTGAGGAAATGGTAAAAACCAAGATTTCGATGACCGGAAGACGGTTAGAATGGAGGGGGCAATCTTGAGGAAATGGTAAGAACCAAGATTTCGATGACCGGAAGACAGTTAGAATAGAAGGGGGCAATCTTGAGGAAATGGTAAGAACCAAGATTTCGATGACCGGAAGACAGTTAGAATAGAAGGGGGTAATCTTGAGGAAATGGTAAGAACCAAGATTTCCATGACTGGAAGACAGTTAGAATGGAGGGGGACAAGCTGGAGGAAATGGTAAGAACCAAGATTTCGATGACCGGAAGACAGTTAGAATGGAGGGGGCAATCTTGAGGAAATGGTAAAAACCAAGATTTCGATGACCGGAAGACGGTTAGAATGGAGGGGGCAATCTTGAGGAAATGGTAAGAACCAAGATTTCGATGACCGGAAGACAGTTAAAATAGAAGGGGGCAATCTTGAGGAAATGGTAAGAACCAAGATTTCCATGACCGGAAGACAGTTAGAATGGAGGGGGGGGGCAATCTGGAGGAAATGGTAAGAACCAAAATTTCGATGACCGGAAGACAGTTAGAATAGAAGGGGGCAATCTTGAGGAAATGGTAAGAACCAAGATTTCGATGACCGGAAGACAGTTAAAATAGAAGGGGGCAATCTTGAGGAAATGGTAAGAACCAAGATTTCCATGACCGGAAGACAGTTAGAATGGAGGGGGGGGGGCAATCTGGAGGAAATGGTAAGAACCAAAATTTCGATGACCGGAAGACAGTTAGAATGGAGAGGGGCAATCTTGAGGAAATGGTAAGAACCAAGATTTCGATGACCGGAAGACAGTTAGAATAGAAGGGGGCAATCTTGAGGAAATGGTAAGAACCAAGATTTCCATGACCGGAAGACAGTTAGAATGGAGAGGGGCAATCTTGAGGAAATGGTAAGAACCAAGATTTCGATGACCGGAAGACAGTTAGAATAGAAGGGGGCAATCTTGAGGAAATGGTAAGAACCAAGATTTCGATGACCGGAAGACAGTTAGAATAGAAGGGGGCAATCTTGAGGAAATGGTAAGAACCAAGATTTCGATGACCGGAAGACAGTTAGAATGGAGAGGGGCAATCTTGAGGAAATGGTAAGAACCAAGATTTCGATGACCGGAAGACAGTTAGAATAGAAGGGGGCAATCTTGAGGAAATGGTAAGAACCAAGATTTCGATGACCGGAAGACAGTTAGAATAGAAGGGGGCAATCTTGAGGAAATGGTAAGAACCAAGATTTCCATGACCGGAAGACAGTTAGAATGGAGAGGGGCAATCTTGAGGAAATGGTAAGAACCAAGATTTCGATGACCGGAAGACAGTTAGAATAGAAGGGGGCAATCTTGAGGAAATGGTAAGAACCAAGATTTCGATGACCGGAAGACAGTTAGAATAGAAGGGGGCAATCTTGAGGAAATGGTAAGAACCAAGATTTCGATGACCGGAAGACAGTTAGAATAGAAGGGGGTAATCTTGAGGAAATGGTAAGAACCAAGATTTCGATGACCGGAAGACAGTTAGAATGGAGAGGGGCAATCTTGAGGAAATGGTAAGAACCAAGATTTCGATGACCGGAAGACAGTTAGAATAGAAGGGGGCAATCTTGAGGAAATGGTAAGAACCAAGATTTCGATGACCGGAAGACAGTTAGAATGGAGAGGGGCAATCTTGAGGAAATGGTAAGAACCAAGATTTCGATGACCGGAAGACAGTTAGAATAGAAGGGGGCAATCTTGAGGAAATGGTAAGAACCAAGATTTCGATGACCGGAAGACAGTTAGAATAGAAGGGGGCAATCTTGAGGAAATGGTAAGAACCAAGATTTCGATGACCGGAAGACAGTTAGAATAGAAGGGGGCAATCTTGAGGAAATGGTAAGAACCAAGATTTCGATGACCGGAAGACAGTTAGAATAGAAGGGGGCAATCTTGAGGAAATGGTAAGAACCAAGATTTCGATGACCGGAAGACAGTTAGAATGGAGAGGGGCAATCTTGAGGAAATGGTAAGAACCAAGATTTCGATGACCGGAAGACAGTTAGAATAGAAGGGGGCAATCTTGAGGAAATGGTAAGAACCAAGATTTCGATGACCGGAAGACAGTTAGAATAGAAGGGGGCAATCTTGAGGAAATGGTAAGAACCAAGATTTCCATGACCGGAAGACAGTTAGAATGGAGAGGGGCAATCTTGAGGAAATGGTAAGAACCAAGATTTCGATGACCGGAAGACAGTTAGAATAGAAGGGGGCAATCTTGAGGAAATGGTAAGAACCAAGATTTCGATGACCGGAAGACAGTTAGAATAGAAGGGGGTAATCTTGAGGAAATGGTAAAAACCAAGATTTCCATGACTGGAAGACAGTTAGAATGGAGGGGGACAAGCTGGAGGAAATGGTAAGAACCAAGATTTCGATGACCGGAAGACAGTTAGAATGGAGGGGGGGGGGCAATCTTGAGGAAATGGTAAAAACCAAGATTTCGATGACCGGAAGACGGTTAGAATGGAGGGGGCAATCTTGAGGAAATGGTAAGAACCAAGATTTCGATGACCGGAAGACAGTTAAATAGAAGGGGGCAATCTTGAGGAAATGGTAAGAACCAAGATTTCCATGACCGGAAGACAGTTAGAATGGAGGGGGGGGGCAATCTGGAGGAAATGGTAAGAACCAAAATTTCGATGACCGGAAGACAGTTAGAATAGAAGGGGGCAATCTTGAGGAAATGGTAAGAACCAAGATTTCGATGACCGGAAGACAGTTAAAATAGAAGGGGGCAATCTTGAGGAAATGGTAAGAACCAAGATTTCCATGACCGGAAGACAGTTAGAATGGAGGGGGGGGGCAATCTGGAGGAAATGGTAAGAACCAAAATTTCGATGACCGGAAGACAGTTAGAATGGAGAGGGGCAATCTTGAGGAAATGGTAAGAACCAAGATTTCGATGACCGGAAGACAGTTAGAATAGAAGGGGGCAATCTTGAGGAAATGGTAAGAACCAAGATTTCGATGACCGGAAGACAGTTAGAATAGAAGGGGGCAATCTTGAGGAAATGGTAAGAACCAAGATTTCCATGACCGGAAGACAGTTAGAATGGAGGGGGGGGGCAATCTGGAGGAAATGGTAAGAACCAAAATTTCGATGACCGGAAGACAGTTAGAATGGAGAGGGGCAATCTTGAGGAAATGGTAAGAACCAAGATTTCGATGACCGGAAGACAGTTAGAATGGAGGGGGCAATCTTGAGGAAATGGTAAGAACCAAGATTTCGATGACCGGAAGACAGTTAGAATAGAAGGGGGCTATCTTGAGGAAATGGTAAGAACCAAGATTTCGATGACCGGAAGACAGTTAGAATAGAAGGCGGCAATCTTGAGGAAATGGTAAGAACCAAGATTTCCATGACCGGAAGACAGTTAGAATGGAGGGGGGGGGGGGCAATCTGGAGGAAATGGTAAGAACCAAAATTTCGATGATCGGAAGACAGTTAGAATGGAGAGGGGCAATCTTGAGGAAATGGTAAGAACCAAGATTTCGATGACCGGAAGACAGTTAGAATAGAAGGGGGCAATCTTGAGGAAATGGTAAGAACCAAGATTTCCATGACCGGAAGACAGTTAGAATGGAGGGGGGGCAATCTTGAGGAAATGGTAAGAACCAAGATTTCGATGACCGGAAGACAGTTAGAATGGAGGGGGCAATCTTGAGGAAATGGTAAGAACCAAGATTTCGATGACCGGAAGACAGTTAGAATAGAAGGGGGCAATCTTGAGGAAATGGTAAGAACCAAGATTTCCATGACCGGAAGACAGTTGGAATAGAAGGGGGCAATCTTGAGGAAATGGTAAGAACCAAGATTTCGATGACCGGAAGACAGTTAGAATGGAGGGGGCAATCTTGATAAAATGGTAAGAACCAAGATTTCCATGACCGGAAGACAGTTAGAATGGAGGGGGACAAGATGGAGGAAATGGTAAGAACCAAGATTTCGATGACCGGAAGACAGTTAGAATAGAAGGGGGCAATCTTGAGGAAATGGTAAGAACCAAGATTTCGATGACCGGAAGACAGTTAGAATGGAGGGGGCAATCTTGAGGAAATGGTAAGAACCAAGATTTCGATGACCGGAAGACAGTTAGAATGGAGGGGGGGCAATCTGGAGGAAATGGTAAGAACCAAAATTTCGATGACCGGAAGACAGTTAGAATGGAGGGGGGCAATCTTGAGGAAATGGTAAGAACCAAGATTTCGATGACCGGAAGACAGTTAGAATGGAGGGGGCAATCTTGAGGAAATGGTAAGAACCAAGATTTCGATGACCGGAAGACAGTTAGAATAGAAGGGGTCAATCTTGATAAAATGGTAAGAACCAAGATTTCCATGACCGGAAGACAGTTAGAATGGAGGGGGGGCAATCTGGAGGAAATGGTAAGAACCAAAATTTCGATGACCGGAAGACAGTTAGAATGGAGGGGGGCAATGTTGAAGAAATGGTAAGAACCAAGATTTCGATGACCGGAAGACAGTTAGAATGGAGGGGGCAATCTTGAGGAAATGGTAAGAACCAAGATTTCGATGACCGGAAGACAGTTAGAATAGAAGGGGGCAATCTTGAGGAAATGGTAAGAACCAAGATTTCCATGACCGGAAGACAGTTGGAATGGAGGGGGGGCAATCTGGAGGAAATGGTAAGAACCAAAATTTCGATGACCGAAAGACAGTTAGAATGGAGAGGGGCAATCTTGAGGAAATGGTAAGAACCAAGATTTCCATGACCGGAAGACAGAATGGAGGGGGGCAATCTTGAGGAAATGGTAAGAACCAAGATTTCGATGACCGGAAGACAGTTAGAATAGAAGGGGGCAATCTTGAGGAAATGGTAAGAACCAAGATTTCCATGACCGGAAGACAGTTAGAATGGAGGGGGGGGCAATCTGGAGGAAATGGTAAGAACCAAAATTTCGATGACCGGAAGACAGTTAGAATGGAGAGGGGCAATCTTGAGGAAATGGTAAGAACCAAGATTTCCATGACCGGAAGACAGAATGGAGGGGGGCAATCTTGAGGAAATGGTAAGAACCAAGATTTCGATGACCGGAAGACAGTTAGAATAGAAGGGGGCAATCTTGAGGAAATGGTAAGAACCAAGATTTCCATGACCGGAAGACAGAATGGAGGGGGGCAATCTTGAGGAAATGGTAAGAACCAAGATTTCGATGACCGGAAGACAGTTAGAATAGAAGGGGGCAATCTTGAGGAAATGGTAAGAACCAAGATTTCCATGACCGGAAGACAGTTAGAATGGAGGGGGGGGGCAATCTGGAGGAAATGGTAAGAACCAAAATTTCGATGACCGGAAGACAGTTAGAATGGAGAGGGGCAATCTTGAGGAAATGGTAAGAACCAAGATTTCCATGACCGGAAGACAGAATGGAGGGGGGCAATCTTGAGGAAATGGTAAGAACCAAGATTTCGATGACCGGAAGACAGTTAGAATAGAAGGGGGCAATCTTGAGGAAATGGTAAGAACCAAGATTTCCATGACCGGAAGACAGTTAGAATGGAGAGGGGCAATCTTGAGGCAATGGTAAGAACCAAGATTTCCATGACCGGAAGACAAAATGGAGGGGGGCAATCTTGAGGAAATGGTAAGAACCAAGATTTCGATGACCGGAAGACAGTTAGAATAGAAGGGGGCAATCTTGAGGAAATGGTAAGAACCAAGATTTCCATGACCGGAAGACAGTTAGAGTGGAGGGGGGGGGCAATCTGGAGGAAATGGTAAGAACGAAGATTTCGATGACCGGAAGACAGTTAGAATAGAAGGGGGCAATCTTGAGGAAATGGTAAGAACCAAGATTTCCATGACCGAAAGACAGTTAGAATGGAGGGGGGGGGGCAATCTGGAGGAAATGGTAAGAACGAAGATTTCGATGACCGGAAGACAGTTAGAATAGAAGGGGGCAATCTTGAGGAAATGGTAAGAACCAAGATTTCCATGACCGGAAGACAGAATGGAGGGGGGCAATCTTGAGGAAATGGTAAGAACCAAGATTTCGATGACCGGAAGACAGTTAGAATAGAAGGGGGCAATCTTGAGGAAATGGTAAGAACCAAGATTTCCATGACCGGAAGACAGTTAGAATAGAAGGGGGCAATCTTGAGGAAATGGTAAGAACCAAGATTTCGAAGACCGGAAGACAGTTAGAATGCAGGGGGCAATCTTGAGGAAATGTTCAGAACGAAGATTTCGATGACCGGAAGACAGTTAGAATTATCCACTGACAAGCTGAATACCCGTGCTTTGCTACGGAGTACATTCAAATTAAATACAACGGTCAACATATGCAATTAATGTCAAAAGGGGGAAAAAAAAATATATATATTTATAAAAGGATCGTAACGGATATTTTTATAGACAAAATAATGGAAAAGAAAATATTCAAATTAAATTTAATAGAACCTACTAAAGAATATAGTACAATTTGAGGAACATTTCTTTTACTGTATTTTAATATTTTTTTTCTTTCTATAATGTCCAATCGTCTGCAGCATTAGAAAGAAAAAGAATTTTTTTTTGTCAATTTATGTCGTTGTTATGCACGTGACGCAAAATTAGTTTAAAGTATCACAAAAAGAAAAGAAAAACCACTTGATCGGCATTTAATCAATTAAATTCTCAAACTGAATCTTTAAAAATTCATCAAAAATCAGAAAAGGGAGGTAAAGATTCGAAAAACATTTCATTTTAAAGGAATTTTTAGGATATTTCTCGTAATATAAATTTTATAACACTCAGATTAATATTTTAAATACAAACTTTAAAAACGTTAGAAAAACAGCTTAAAAATTTAATTTTAAAAAATCTAAAAGGAATTTTTCAAAAATCTTTCTTAGTGAATCCTTGCACCATAAGAAGAATCGCCATGCAAAATTGTCAGCCCTTTAGATTCAGCAGTTTGGTCTGTGCATCATCTGTCAGTCAGTCAATTTCAGAACTATTTTATATGTATAAATGAAGAGTTTGCTGTTGATATTCACCCTGAAGAGCGCAATGAGAAACTGACCTAACTAGTGGAAGAAAGAAGTAAAAGAGGTGTAGAAGAGTAAATAATTACAAGATAAAAAGAACTTTTTATATACCATGTTTTTAAATTTTCTGTTGAATCCTATAAACTTGTTAATTCTATGTATTAATAAATACTTTTTTAAAAATTTTTTGCTGAATTATCCCATTTACTTGAAAGGAAATGAAGTTAATTGAAAGTTAAATTGCTTTTCTCTTTTCGTTCCCGTCCCAGCCAATAGATGGCTGCACCAGTCTACAAAACAAAAATAATTGAAAATGAATTTAAATCTGCTTAAAGATGACTAAAAGTATAAAAATAATGCATTGTGATCGTGCTCTGAGCTATTCTAAAAGTTTCAAATGTCTAGCCAGTTGGGAAATTAGTTTAAAATCTATTGTAAGATTTATACTGGACAAACGCACACACAAACAAACAAGAAAGCGAGTTAATAAAAACATGGTAAAAAGAAAAATTTTAAAAGTACATTTTCCGTGACTATGGGTCTGCAATCTAGATTTTTAAAAGATTCTTGTTAAAGAATCTTGCACAATTCTTATTATCCCGCGTGAATCTTTTTACTGTCATATGACGAGGCCCAGAGCACTGTTTCGGAAACACTGTTGTGTCCAGTTCATTTTCAAAGAGTTTCGCACTGAACGATTTCCATCGTGGATTCACACAGTGAGGGAAATCCACGATCGATTTCACTTAGTGACTGTTTTCATTTTTAAGGTCCGAGCATGCGAAAATGTCATCATCTATAGATATAAAACAGTTCCGTAACTGATTCATTCATTCACTGACTGACTGACATACAACGCACAGACCAAACCGCTGGACCTAAAGGGCTGAAATTTTGCATGGCGATTCTTCTAATAGTGTAGGGTGCACTAAGAAAGATTTTTCAAAAATTCTTCTTAGATTTTTTAAAATTAAATTTTTAAGCTGTTTTTTAAACTTTTTTTACGTTTGCATTTAAAATAATACATTGAGGGTTATAAAACTTATATCACGAGAAAGACCATAAAAATTCCTTCAAAATGAAATCTTTTTCGAATTTTACCTCCATTTCCTGATTTTTGGTGAATTTTTAAAGATTAAATTTTAGAATTTAATTTATTTAATGTTGATCACGTGATTTCTTTTTCGTCACGTGACGAAATAAATTTATTGTCACGTGCGTAACAACTGAATAGACAAAAATGATATTCTTTTTCTTTCTAATGCAGCAGACGATTGGATATTATCCAAAAAAATAAATATCTCTTACGATTTTTTTATAAATATATATATATATATATATATATATATATATATATATATATATATATATATATATATATATATATATATATATATATATATATATATATATATATATATATATTACATCAATTGTACACATTGATCGTCGCATTTATTATAAATATATATATATATATATATTGGCATTAATTGCATACATTGACCGTTGTATTTAATTTGAATGTACTCCGTAGCGAAGCGCGGGTTTTCAGCTAGTCTCTATATATAAAACAGTTTCGTAACTAACTGACTGACTGACTGACTGATATACAACGCACAGACCAAACCGCTGGACCTAAAGGGCTGACATTTTGCATGGCGATTCTTCTTATGGTGTAGGGGTGCACTAAGAGAGATTTTTGAAAAATTCTTCTTAGATTTTTTAAAATTAAATTTTTAAGCTGTTTTTGAAACATTCATTAAATTTTGAATTTAAAATAATAATCTGAGGGTTATAAAATGTATATCACGGGAAAGATCCTAAAAATTCCTTTAAAATGAAATTTGTTTCGAATCTTTACCTCCATTTTCTGATTTTTGGTGAATTTTTAAAGATTCATTTTTCGAATTTAATTTATTAAATGCTGATCACGTGGTTTTTCTTCTTTTTTGTGATGCTTTAAATTAAGTTATCGTCACATGCATAAGAACGAAATAAATTGACAAAAATAATATTTTTTTTCTTTCTAATGCGGCAGACGATTAGACATTACCTAAAAAATATTAAAATACAGTAAAAGAAATTTTCCTGAAATTGTACTATATTAACTGTACTATATTCTATAATATGTTCTATTAGATTTAATTTCAATATTTTTTTATACATTATTTAATCTATAAAAATATCCGTTACGATATTTTGATATATATATATATATATATATATATATATATATATATATATATATATATATATATATATATATATATATGGCATTAATTGCATACATTGACAGTTCTATTTAATTTGAATGTATTCCATAGCGAAGTACGGGTTTTCAGTTAGTCGTGACATATTCATAATCGATAATACTGTTTATGGGTCGGTTTTACAAATTGACGTCATAATAACGTCATTTTCACACGGCGAAATTTTCGTATAGCCCGAGACTAAAACCCTCAGCCTTTGGCTATATAAATTTTTTTCATTCAGTGATGTTAGTTCGTTTTCTATTATGTAATTAAGCGGGAACATTAAAAATTTATGTTTAAAACTGCAAGGGACTGACTGACATCGTGTACGCAGAGGAAGATAAAGCGCAGTAATTGCATTATTTTGAAGCGTGGAAACTCGGAATTAATCTTGGTCATCAGACCTAAAATTTCATAATTTATCCCCATCCGACCCACATTCCTGTTTTTTTTCAATTTGCCCTTAGGGCTCGATTCTGATAATTATTATTTTTTTTTTTTTTGCGTGTATACGTGCTAAATTGTGCATTTACCTATTTATTCCCAGCTAAAAAGAAGAAAAAATGTATCTTCGAAGTTTGAGTGGAAATTTGTGGGGTGTTAAAAGGTTTTTTCGAAAATAATTTGTCAGATTAAATAAATATCTCGCGTTCTAGAATGTATTCTTTACAGTGACTGATGCCTCTTTCATGAACTGACTTCCATTTTGACCTTAATTCTGACTAAATTTCATCGCTTAATTTGCTCCTTCGTAACTCTCACGTATTCGTTCTATGGGACAGGTAAATTAGGACGAGAAATTTTTAGGAAATTGCATATTCTTAAGCTATGCAAACACGCGCGTTCGCTATGAAATTAGAAAAAAAAAAAAAACATTATTTGCTCTGGGGTGCTATTGTTAACACTCTGACACATAAGGTCTTTCCTTCCGTCAGCGTCAGCTATTGACATATTTTAAACCAATCACAGACATTAACAATTTCGTGGATAATCGTTCGGAGGTTTGTAATTGGTTAAAGGGGTCCGGGACACATTTAAAATTTTTTTTTATTTATTGAGTTAAAATTTTGAATTTTTTTGTGATGGTTAACCATATAATTTGTAAACAAAATTACATCCTAAAACTTCTCAAAAAGTTTTTTAAAAATTTAAAAATTTAAAATTTTTAATAAAAGTGAGGTAATTTAAAATCGTTATAACTCGAAATATTATCTGTCCAATTTTAAAAATTTTTTCATTTAATTAAACAGAAATATATAAGTTTTAATTTAGATTCACAATTTTTAAAAATATTAATTTTTGAAAAAATTAAAAATATTTAGATGAAAAATTACAAAAAAAAATGATGTAACTTATTTATAAAAAATCATATTTTCAAAAGTAAATATCTTTTTTCAAATTTGCTGAATCAAAATTAAAGTAAAATAGTTGAAAAAGACATGTTCCAAGTTTCAGCCATTTATCTTTAACGGTTCTTGAATTATAACAATTTAAAGACGAGAAATGGGGAAAAAGCCCATCATGTAGAAAAACGCACTTACTGTCCGACCACGGAAGCAAGGTCCCTGGAAGCTGTTACGCATGCGCGAGAAAAGCTAGTCTACTTCGAAAATAGGGGAAAACGTCATATTTTCGGACGTGTTTCTTTGTGAAATACGAAATGTATTTCAGACTGCTTTTTGTCCGCAATTTTAAAGTTATTTTTTAAAACTTTATTTTTGATCGAATATGTGAATAATAATTTCAAAATAATAAAAAGAAAGAAGCAAATCTATTTAAAAAATAGAAGTTTTATAGGAGTGGATATTTTCGGATTACATCACAATCAAAATTATCTAAAGCTACGTTTTCGGTGGTTCTTTTTTTTCTGACGTTTCCTCGGAGATTCAAATTTTGGAATCTCTTCACCCTTTGCTTCTCTGCGTATTCTTTTTACACTGGACATTGATATCCGGGTCATTTCACTAGCTCTCTTTAGGGATTGCGAAAGTGGAACAATAACATTTCTTTCTAGTGCTTCTTTAACACACAATTTAATTACATGGTGTATTAAACGTTTA
Organism: Dolomedes plantarius; assembly: GCA_907164885.2. Lineage (NCBI taxonomy): Eukaryota > Metazoa > Arthropoda > Arachnida > Araneae > Dolomedidae > Dolomedes > Dolomedes plantarius. The sequence continues at coordinate 158,631,224 of OU015499.1, forward strand.
CAATCACTACGGAACGGCTTATTCCGAGCAGTTGTGTCGGGTAAAGGATCCATTAATTTTAATATAATAATCAAAATAACAGACGAGGAAAAAGCAAGCAAGCGCAGTTAGTAACCGATTCTAAAGAATGTCGAGAGAATACGAGACTTTTCCCCCCTCCTTCCTCAGCAGCCTTACCTACAGCGTGAATAGAATCGTCTTGGCACTATGCCAACCGTGGTTCTTCGTACTGTGGTCGGACAGTACAGGTTTAAATAACGATTGACTACTATTAGAATGTTGCAAAAAAAAAAAAATTTCTCCTGTTCTAATTTAGATAGAAACATTATTTAACCGTCATTTTAAGCGTAAAAGAACACAAAAATTTTTAATGCAATAAATTTTTTTTCGAAAATTCGAACAATTTTGTGTCCTGGACCCTCTTAAATATATTTCAATACGAGTCACGCTGACGGACGCAGTGTGAATAGACCCTTAGGCCGGGCGCAAGTTGAGACGCAGCTTGGAATGGAAATGACTCAGAATCTCACGGTGAGTTACCGTGAGATTCTGTGAAACGAAGAACTGTGAAACGCAGTTTCAGAGCGCCCGTGCCGCAGTTGTGACTAGTGACTCGCACTAGTGACTATGACCTGCGAGTGAAAAGTTGCGTTGAAAGTGAAGTCCACGATGGAGGAAAAATTAATATAGGCAGTTCGAGGGAGAACAGTACAATACGATACGTCATATGCTGACTAAAATTGTTGATTTGTAAAGGAATAGCCCAAGAAATTGGAATGAAATCTGCTAAGTTTTTATAATTTTTTTACTTAAGATTAATTTATTTGAAGTGTGCATGGGAAAACGGTTGCTCTTTTCAATTAAAAGTGTTTCTTGAATTAGTTTGCTTACAATGTATTCAATTTGTTCTCGTGTAAATTCATCCTTTTGGACTACTGCTGATTTCCGCTGCACCTTTTATTTGTTTTAGATAACATTTTATGTACTGCAGAAATTTCGGCGGAAACAAAACTGCTTTGTAGGTATATTTCTTTATTTTCTATACAGATGTGTGTGATAGTTAATATAATAAATGACAAGAATTATTTAGTTGAGAAAATGAAGATTTGTAATTAAAAATAAAATGAACACGTAATCTTGAACTTTAGTTTCAACTTCTACAAATATTTTATAATCATGTACAGTAAAATAATAACATTGCTCCACGTTCCGTACAGACGATTCGAAATGATGCGTATTCTCGGATAAATTTTATTTACTAGGAACTACCAATTAGTTACGTTCCCCTCTAACATGTTTTTCCGTCCGCAGGTAGGTATTAAAATTTTTCCGAAAGAAACTTTATCTAAACGGAATTTGAAAAGTAACTTTAATTTAAATTAAAATGATTGAGAAAAAGAAAAGGTGTTGCAACATTAAAAAATAAGAAGTATTAAAAAAAGTATTATATTTATTAAAAAGTATAAATATATAATGCTTTAAAGATTAATTTTTATATTTTAATTATTATACATTCTCAGCACTTTCCATTCAACACGCAATCTCTCTGCCAAGGAACTGAACCTCTGGGTGAATTAAAGTATTCCGTGAACTTTTGACGAATCCGAAACGCTTAAGATACACTTCGTGCATTGGTTTGATGCAGTGGACGTAATTGGTACTGAGTCAAATCTTGTTCGGTGATATGACCTCCAGTTTGCAATACTGCGGAATTTCTCAAATTAGTTGTGCAGTACGCAAGATGCTTTTGAAATTTTTACTACAGTGCTTACTTTACATTCAAAAGGTGAACGAAAACGCGAAGCAAGAATACCAAAGGAGCACTCCACAACTTGCCTAGCCCGCGAAAGAGTTTACACGGTAATAATTTCTATATTTTTCATTAGAAAATTCGTTCTTGAGAATGAATTCTCCGTGCGCCTTTCTTTTCGTTAGATAATTGCTTTTCGGAATCTTTTCACGAAGTAATGTTGCAATTACTTGGTCTCCGAGTTCATCGGAATCAGATTCCGAACTTAGTAATGTTGCAATTACTTGGTCTCCGAGTTCATCGGAATCAGATTCCGAACTTAGTAATGTTGCAATTACTTGGTCTCCGAGTTCATCGGAATCAGATTCCGAACTTAGTAATGTTGCAATTACTTGGTCTCCGAGTTCATCGGAATCAGATTCCGAACTTAGTAATGTTGCAATTACTTGGTCTCCGAGTTCATCGGAATCAGATTCCAAACTTAGTAATGTTGCAATTACTTGGTCTCCGAGTTCATCGGAATCAGATTCCGAACTTAGTAATGTTGCAATTACTTGGTCTCCGAGTTCATCGGAATCAGATTCCGAACTTAGTAATGTTGCAATTACTTGGTCTCCGAGTTCATCGGAATCAGATTCCGAACTTAGTAATGTTGCAATTACTTGGTCTCCGAGTTCATCGGAATCAGATTCCGAACTTAGTAATGTTGCAATTACTTGGTCTCCGAGTTCATCGGAATCAGATTCCGAACTTAGTAATGTTGCAATTACTTGGTCTCCGAGTTCATCGGAATCAGATTCCGAACTTAGTAATGTTGCAATTACTTGGTCTCCGAGTTCATCGGAATCAGATTCCGAACTTAGTAATGATTGTATATACATTGCCATCGCGCACATTTTCGTTTAAACACCCTCACTGGCACGCAGTTGAGATGGAACTGCCTCCCAACTTTCGCTCTCCCTGCGCGCAGTTGATCGAATCCTGCTTCCCTGCGTCACCTCACCTCACCAAGCTGCGTCTCAACTTGCGCCCGGCCTTAGATTGCTCACATATGCCAGATTATTCTTTGTTTATGTCCCTGGGACCTCAGTAGACAAGGTCCTCATTCCTGAGTATATATATAAACAAAGGTCCACTATGCCAAATGGGCGGTAATACTCTAGCTGAATACCCATGTTTTCACTACGGTGTACATTCAAATTGAATACAACGGTCAATGTATTCAATTAATGCCAAATATATATATATATATATATATATATATATATATATATATATATATATATATATATATATATATATATATATATATATATATACACTCATGGACAAAAAAATTAGCGCACAAAGAAGGAGTCGTCAAAATGAGACGAAATTTTACATACGTAATGACTACTTTGATATAAGTAAATGATAAGAAAATCAAAGAAAAAGGATAATTGATTTCAGAGAAAAAGGCAAAAGAACGGAGGAGTTAATATTCCGTTGGACCCCCTCTAGCGCGAATGCACGATGCGATACGATCGGGCATTGAGTCACACAAGTTCTGTATGATGTCTTGAGACATTTCGTTCCATATTTGCTGTAACCTTGCCTCTAGTTCGTTCAAACTCGTGGGATGCCCAACTCGTCGTCCCAAATGATCCCAGATATGCTCGATTGGAGACAAATCTGGGGATCGGGCAGGCCAAGGAAGGGTAGTAACAGTGCGGAGACAGTCTTGTGACACCCTTGCCGTATGAGGCCGAGCATTGTCTTGTTGAAAAATGGCTCCTGGGAGCCGTTGCATGAGTGGCAACACATGTGGTTGCAGGATTTCATGAACATACCGCTGGGCTGTCATGGTGCCACGGAACAATACTAGGGGTGACTGTGTATTGTAGGCAATGACACCCCATACCATCACACCAGCTGTGGGAGCGATGTGTCGCTGTACAGCAAAGGCAGGATTGAAGCGTTCACCACGGGCTCTCCACACATGAACACGATTGTCATCACTGCCGAGATTGAATCTGGTTTCGTCGCTAAAGACGACCTGGTTCCATTCCGCTGCAGTCCAGTTTCCTCGTGCGCGGCAAAACTCCAAACGGAGGCGTCGATGGGTGGGCGTCAAGGGCAGCACACGTAATGGGCGCCGCGATACCAACTGTCCTTCAGCCAGGCGCCTTCGTATGGTTCGAGAAGACACAGAGGCCCCTAGTGAAGGTGCTACCTGTGCCTGGATGGCGGCCGATGAAGCAGTTGGCTGTACGCGTGCATTTCTTACGATGTGGCGGTCTTCTCGACGACTGGTCTGTCGAGGGCGTCCTGAGCCTGGTCTTCGTGTACATGACATCTCTCGGGTCCACTGGTCCCAACACCTCCTCACAACACAATCAGAGCGGCCTAATTGACGAGCTACTCGCCTAGCTGACCACCCAGCTTCCATCATCCCGACGATTCTCCCCCTCTCAAACTGCGACAACTGCTTATATTGTCTTCGAACACGGCGTAATGGCATGTCTATCTCAGCTCTTCCTTTGTAAATGATTCAGCACACTCAAACAAGCTTTGGTTACCTGTTTTATACTCCACAGAGTACGATGTTCAACGCCCTCTACCGGCTATACGTAATGCGCAATCACGCTGCATTTCTAATCATTTGCATATCTCCCCGACATGTACCTTCATTGCAAGTTTCGTTACGATCCCGCAATTATTTCTTGGTGGGCTAATTTTTTTGTCCATGAGTGTGTATATCGTAGCCGATATTTTTATAGACAAAATAATGTAGAAAAAAATATTCAAATTAAATACAAAGGGTCATTGTATGCAATTCATTTGTATGTTTAATATCCATAAAACATACTCATTTGAATTAAATTCTTTAAAAAAAAGTCCATCTCAATGAGTCTAGTGGTTCAATTTTATCTTTTACCGTATTTCAATTTTTTCTTTTTTGTCAATTTATTTCTTTGTTATGCACGGGACGCAAAATTAGTTTAAAGTATCACAAAAAGAAAAGAAACCACGGTTTCGGCATTGAATAAATTAAATTCTAAAAATGAATCTTTAAAAATTCACCCCAAAATCAGAAATAGGAGGTAAAGATTCGAAAAAGAGTTCCTTTTAAAGGAAATTTTAGGATTTTTCTCGCGATATAAATTTTATAACCCTGAGATTATTATTTTAAATGCAAACTTAAAAACAGTTACAAAACAGCTTAAAAATTTAATTTAAAAAAATCTAAGAAGAATTTTTTAAAAATCTTTCCGAGTGCATCCCTACACTATAGGAAGAATCGCCCTGCAAAATGTCAGCCCTTTAGGTCCAGCGGTTTGGTCTGTGCGTTATCTGTCAGTCAGTCAGTCAGTTACGGAACTGTTTTATATACAATAGATTGACAAACGGAAACTTTGGAATTTTATTCTAAAATTTTATGAAAACGATGTTAAATTATACTTATCGAATTAAAACTTTTCTATGGTTTCTTTTTTTTTACACTACATGTTTAGGGTATTTGGGAGAAATACATCATTTTAGTTATACTTCTAAAATGATGACATGGAATACTCCAAAACTGTCTTTCTGTAATCAGACGCCCTCAACTCCCAAATGAGCGCAACAAATTTCTTAATCCTCTAAAAGTCTTAAACTATTCATTTACTTTTACAAACGGGCGAAAACTTTGTAAGAAAAAAAATATCACAAACTTTATTTTAAACGTCTGACAAAACATAACGCGTAATAAATTACCTCGTTTGAAACTTGCACCCAAGCGTTTCGTTTCAAAAACCCCATTTACTGCAAAATGGCTAGCATTCTCTCACAATATCGAAAAATTTAAAGTCACCCGTGGCAGAACTTCAAGAATAAATCGCTGCATTTTTACTAACGCTTGATTTACAAGGATTTTATAGAGAGAAAAATGCTAAAATTTGAATCGTCCAATTTTATTTTCTGCCGATGGATATTTATTTACTTTTAATGGCATTTGTACGTGCAAGCGTTGAAAGTATGTACACTGTTCGCTTCAAAACTACTTTGGGTCGTCTTGTAGTTATTTCAGGAGCACTGCTGATTTATAACCGAAAGAAAGCGAATTTGTATTCATTTGGCGCTTTTTCTGGATGTTAAGATTTGGGCGTGCTTAGAAACATGCCGTAAGAAAATGTACTAATCATAACGTCATGTGAGTTACCAGGCCATATTTTTCTATTAAGCTATCTACCTACGTCCGGAGCCCTTTTTTTTTTTTCAATACCTATATTTTTAGTGGAACAGCTTCGATATAGGACCCCACTGGCGATATTTTGTATTGGCGAATTTTTTTGTCGCCTAGCCAAACATCGCATCGTTAATATTGTACGAATTACTTAGAAATTTAATTTTGCAAAATAAAAATTAAATAATTACAAGATAAAAAGAATTTTTATACACCATGTTTTTAAATTTTCTGTTGAATCATATAAAATTGACAATTCTATGTATTAATAAATAATTTAAAAAAATTTTTTGATGAATTATCCCACCCACTTGAAAGAAAATGAAGTTAATTGGAAGTTAACTTGCGTTTGGCTTTTCGTTCCCGTCCCGGCCGACAGATGGCAGCACCAGTCTACAAAACAAAATGAACTGAAAAAGAATTCAAATCTGCTTAAAGATGGCTGAAAGTATTAAAAGAATGCATTGTCATCGTGTTCTGAGCTATTCTAAAAATTTCAAATGTCTAGCTGGTCGGGAAGTTAGTTAAAAATAGATTGCAAGATTTGTAAGGGACAAACACACACAAACAAACAAGAAAGCAAGTTAATAAAAACATGGTAATAAAAATAATAAAATATAAATTAAAAAATAATACAATAAGGAGAACAACGTAAAAGTTGTAGATCCAGAAATTATAGTTAAGTCACGTAGATTTAACTGGAAAGGCATGGTAAAATCAAATTAAAAAATAAATAAGAAAAAAGTGATACAACCTGGTTCACGTCACTTAACTGTGGCAGGGTTGCCGAAAAACATTTTTATGCATACCAAATTACCAATATACGAATTCTACTGTGCCAAAGCTATTCCAACGGGGTACGAATTTGAAAATGGCGTGTTCCATGGAGTTACAATCTGTAAAATGGTTCATTTCAGTTTAAAACACACGCGACTGTGGCAGAGTTGCCGAAACGAATTCTGGCATACCAAATGCGCCAAATGTAAAATGCAAAAAGTCGCCAATGGGGTCCTATATCGAAGCTGTACCGAAATCTGATGCACGGCTGAACTCGACAAAAACTGTTAATGACACACACAGACAACATAAAGGAAAATTAAGGGTTTAAAAACCCAATCTATATATATAAAACACTTCCGTAACTGACTCACTGACTGACATACAACGCACAGACCAAACCGCTGGACCTAAAGGGCTGAAATTTTGCAAGGCGATTCTTCTTATGGTGTAGGGGTGCACTAAGAGAGATTTTTGAAAAATTCTTCTTAGATTTTTTTAAATTAAATTTTTAAGCTGTTTTAGTGACTTTTTTTAAGTTTGCATTTAAAATAATAATTTGAGGGTTATAAAATTTATATCACGAGAAAGATCCTGAAAATTCCTTTAAAATGAAATCTTTTTCGAACCTTTACCTCGATTTTCTGATTTTTGGTGAATTTTTAAAGATTTATTTTTAGAATTTAATTTATTAAATGCCGATCAGGTGATTTCTTTTTCTGGTACTTTCAATAAATTTATCGTCACGTGCATAACAACTAAATAGACAAAAAAAATTTTTTTTTCTTTGTAATGCAGCAGACGATTGGATATTATCCAAAAAAAAAAATATCCCTTACGATTTTTTTTATAAATATATATATATATATATATATAATATATATATTTTACATCAATTGTATACATTGATCGTCGCGTTTATTATAAATATATATATTTTTTTTGGTATTAATTGCATACATTGACCGTTGTATTTAATTTGAATGTACTCCGTAGCGAAGCGCGGGTTTTCAGCTAGTCGAATATACGAGCATAGAAAGCTAGAGCGTTCAAAAAAGGACCTATCGTCCCGTATCAAACTGTAACTAGTTCTAACCATAATCTAAACCTAATGTTTCAGGTAGAGACGGTACGAGATTATCTCAGTGAAGAAGCGCCACCATGGAGTCTATAATTATTTCAGCACAGTAGCGCTACCTAGCTGAAACTTTCTCAACACCCGTGTTCCGAAGTAAAAGCTTTTCTATATTTCCAAAAATCACCGAAATAGACAAACAAAAAAAATTTTTTCAGGTCGTCTCTTGTAACGAAACTACCGCGGGTTATTAACGTAGGATTACTTATCGTTTGCTTACCTTTTTACCATGTTTTTATTAACTTGCTTTCTTGTTTGTGTGTGTGTTTTTTCTTATTTATTTTTTAATTTGATTTTGCCATGCCTTTCCAGTTAAATCTACGTGACTTAACTATAATTTCTGGATCTACAACTCTTACGTTGTTCTTCTTATTGTATTATTTTTTAATTTATATTTTATTATTTTTATTACCATGTTTTTATTAACTTGCTTTCTTGTTTGTTTGTGTGTGTTTGTCGAGTACAAATCTCGCAATCGATTTTTGACTAACTTCCCGACTAGCTAGGTATTTGAAACTTTTAGAATAGCTCAGTACACGATGACAATGCATTATTTTGATACTTTTAGCCATCTTTAAGCAGAATTAAATTAATTTTCCGTTATTTTCAGTTAATTTTGTTTTGTAGACTGGTGCAGCCATCTATTGGCCGGAAAGGGAACTAGTCAAATGCAACAAGTCATACAAGTCAAATGCAAGTTAACTTCCACTTAACTTCATTTTCTCTCAAGTCGATGGGATAATTCATCAAAAAAATTTTTAAAACGTATTTATTAATACATAGAATTGTCAAGTTTATAACAGAAAATTTAAAAACATGGTATATAAAAAGTCTTTTTATCTTGTAATTATTATTAACTCGCTTTCTTGTTTGTTTGTGTGTGCGTTTGTCCAGTTCAAATCTTGCAATCGATTTTTAACTAACTTCCCGACTAGCTAGGCATTTGAAACTTTTAGAATAGCTCAGAACACGATGACAGTGCATTCTTTTGATGCTTTTAGCAATCTTTAAGCAGCATTAAATTCATTTTCAGTTAATTTTTATTTGTAGAATGGTGCAGCCATCTATCGGCCGTGACGGGAACGAAAAGTTAAACGCAAGTTAACTTCCAGTTCTCGAGCTGAACGGTTGATTACGCATTTGATACCTCTTTATTACGCATTTGATTATTTTCTTTCAAGTTGATGGGATAATTCATCAAAAAATTTTTTTAAAAAGTATTTATTAATGCATAGAATTGTCAAGTTCATATGATTCAGCAGAAAATTTAAAATCACGGTATATAAAAAGTTCTTTTTAACTTGTAATTATTTTTTTTACGCATATTGATACTTTTCTGTTTAACTGTTTGCTGCTACTGGGTTAGGCGCGCTGCCAAAATTATAACTCGCGACGCCGGACAATTTTTTTTCTCTCCGAATGACCGTCATTGAGGAATGTAATCCTACGTTAAAAGGGGAAAAAAACACTGTTTTAAAAAAAAAAAATCATTTTTTTATCAAAACGAAAAATGATATATATATATATATATATATATATATATATATATATATATATATATATATATATATATATATATATATATATATATATATATATATATACAGTAACCACCGCTTATAGTGATCAGTGGTTATAAGAATCAACCGTTTATAAGAATCAATATCGCAAAAACGAAAACAAATGTATTATTTCCATGTTAAAATTTCCGCTTTAAAGAATCAATCCACCGGTTATAAGAATCAGTTTGCAATCTTCGCCTTCCTTTCATTTTTCCAAAAAATGCCACTTGAACTCTCAAAGGTGCGAAATTCTTTCTTAAGTTTTTGAAAAGAAAGATTGATAAAACTTTGGGGTGGAAAACAGTCGTAAAATACATTCCTTTAGACATAACATAAGTGTTTCTCCTTATACGTTTTTGCTAAACACCGTCTTAATAGCTTTACCCAGGGGCATTTAACCCGCCCGGGTCCGATTTCACTTTTCTCCAGACAGGCACTCCTTTTTTCCCACCACTTACTTCCTGGTTGCGGATTTCTGGACCCTGAAACACATAAATGTTCCGCGAAGTGTCCACCATCACTTACGCAAACGGGACAGTGGATTCAGCACTTCAAACCGTGAAACGTAAACGGATCCATTTTGCTGAATCAGATGAACCAGATGCTGAATCAAACGTTTCACGGTTTGATTCAGAATCAAACCGTGAAACGTAAGCTATAAAGTGAATCTTCGTCTGAGACTGTAATAAGCATACGTCGCTAGTATTCACTTTAGTTGTCTAACAAAATTGCCAGTTAGTGTTAGAACTTTTTGATAGTCGAATTCAAATATGATAAAAACAAGGAAAACTCTTAGTTTTTCTGAAAAACAGAACTTGTTAATTAGATATGATGCTCTTCCAAAGTGTAGTCAAAGAGAAGCTGCCTCTTGTTGATTTTATAATCATGTGTTGTTACTTATAGGTCTAGAAATTGAGTTATAGTATTTGTTTAGAAATTGAGTATTTTTAAAATTATAAAAAATAATTTTAATAAATTATAAATAACGTAAATTAAAGAGTATTTAATGGTAAATTATGTATATATGTGGCTGTGTGTTTATATATATGTACAAGTATATATTGGTGTGTGTGTTCTTGTCCAAAAACCTAAATTTCGGTTATAAGAATCAACCGCTTATAAGAATCAAAAACAGTAATAACAAACGTGATTCTTATAAGCGGAAATCACTGTATATGTATATATCCCGTAAAATGATTCACTGAGCCCATACAGCTTAGCTTTTAAGTCGAAATATAGTGAGTAATGTGACATCGAACTGTATCATCGAACTGTATTGAAAACTTTTAACGTAGGATTACGTTCCTCCATAACGTCCTGCTGAAAGGAAAATTTCAGACGCTAAAACCGTCCGTCCTCGCGAGTTATAATTTTGGCAGCGCGCCAAACCCAGTCTATCGCTTGGACATGTTTAACAGAAAAGTACCAACACGCGTCAAAATTTTGTCATACATATATGTATATACTAGCTGAATACCCGCTCTTCGCTACGGAGTACATTCAAATTAAATACAACGGTCAATGTATGCAACTAATGCCAAAAGAATATGTATATTTATAAAAAAAATCGTAATGGATATGTTATAGACAAAATAATGTAGAAGAAAATACTGAAATTAAATCTAAAAGAATATACTAAAGAATATAAGTACGGTTAATATAGTACAGTTTGAGGAACATTTCTTTTACTGTATTTTAATATTTTTTGATAATGTCCAATCGTCTGCCGATTAAGATAGGAAAAAAATTATCAATTTATATCGTTGTTATGCACGTGATGCAAAAATAATTTAAAGCATCACAAAAAGAAAAGAAACCACGTGATCGTCATTTAATAAATTAAATTCTAAAAATAAATCTTTAAAAATTCACCAAAAATCAGAAAATCGAGGCAAAGATTCGAAAAAAATTTCCTTTTAAAGGAATTTTTAGGATCTTTCTCGCGATACAAATTTTATAACCCTCCGATTATTATTTTAAATGCAAACTTTAAAGAATGTTACAAAAACAGCTTAAAAATTTAATTTAAAAAAATATAAGAAGAATTTTTCAAAAATCTTTCTTACTGACCCCTACACTATAAGAAGAATCGCCATGCCAAATTTCAACCCTTTAGGTCCAGCGGTTTGGTCTGTGCGTTGTCTGTGAGTCAGTCAGTCAGTTACGAAACTGTTTTATGCAGAGGCCGTTCGCACATTTTTTAGACGATTTTGGTAAGCGGTAATAAAAAATCGTTTGCTGCAAAAGAAATAATTGCAATTGTACTATGTATTTAAAAGTCAAAATTATCGTCTGCGGCTTGAAAGTTTTGTTTTTATTCAAAATGGCGTTTTTAACAAAGCAGTGGTTCGAAGGCTACATTTATGCTCTTTCCGAAGAGAAATATGCATACTCCGTTATCCAAAAACGATGTGAGAGTCATGGTTTTGTGATATCTAAAGCGTCGATAGGTAATATCGTCAACAAGAAAGGAAAAAAACGTCAAATTGAAGCCTCAATTGGGACAAAAAATCCAAACAAGTATCCAAGGAAAAAACGGACATCTTCGACTATTGCAAAGGTACGTTGTTTAATGTTAAAAGAAAATCCCCCTAGTCAAAGGACAGTTGCAAAATCATTAAAATGCTCGGTGTCCACTGTAAACAAAATGATAAACGTTGATTTAAATCTTAATAAAGCGAAAAAACGCAATGTGTATCGTCTTCTTCCAAATCATATCGCTGAACGCAGGACACGCTGCAGAATTCTATATGAGAAACACTTATCCAAAGAAAAATGGAAAACAATTGTCACAATAGATGAATCATGGGTGTATTTAAATGATTGCAACAAAAAAAGAGCCATTTATTATCAAAAAAGGGGAGAAAAAAATTTAAGTACATGGTTCAAAGAATCGAAAGAAAGTTTTTCTAAGGGATTCATGATTGTTGCTGGTTTTTCTTATAATGACAAGTTAAAAATAAAGAGAGTGGAAAAAATGTCGAGATTAACTCCAAATACTATCAGGAACATATTTTATCGCCAATTTTTCTGAATGAAATACCATCGCTTTACCCACAGTGCCATCAATCTGTGAGGCTCCATCAGGACAAAGCTAGCAGTCACACATCAAAATCCACTGTATATTCCCTAAAAGAAATGGAACAAAAAACTGGTATCAAGGCCATACCCTTCACTGATATCCCTACTAAATCTCCCGATGTATCACCTATGGATTTTTGTGCTTTCGGACTTTTAAAATCTGCATTATCCAAACGTCGTCCCAAAACCCTTACAGGACTCTGGAAAGCTGTTCAGGAGGAATGGGATAGAATACCACCTTTGACACTTCAAAAGGCATTATTATCCTGGAAATTGCGGTGTCGAAAGATAGTTCAGAATAAGGGATGTCAAATAGAACATTTAAAACACAAGAATTTTATGTTATTTAGTTTTGTGAATACAATATACATCATCTAAAAAATGTGTGAGCAGCCTCTGTATATATAGATATACATACGTACATATATATAGATACATACAGGGCTCCCACGTATATCCGTTACACCCCCCCCCCCCTTTAACTTCTATAAAGTGACAGCTTAGGCCATAAAGTGGGTGTCTAGGTATATTAAAATGGCTATACGCTCACAGGCGTAGCGTCGGAAGGGGGGGGGGCACATGCACCCCCCCCCCCAACTTAACGTGAAATAAATTAAAACGTTAATAGAAGTTCAGTTAAAATCGGAAAATTGTAGAAATCCTTATAAAAAATCTGGTTTTTTCCGCTTTTTCAAACTGTGAAACTGAAGATTCCGATTATGTCTTTAGCCTTAACGTAGTTTTTAACAATGATATGATCCATATAAAAAAATTCGATGCTATTTTTTGGTCATTTTATGTATATTATATTTTTCTCATTGTATAACTTTTGAATACTACTCAAACACCAATTTTATTGTTATTCAATTTTCAAAGGGGGTAATGCTGTCCGCCTATATGGTGCCCCCACAATAAAATGGGCAGTAAAATTGCGGCGTAGTATAGGCAAATGTTTGACAACAAGTGCCTCCGAATTGGTAAAAAAAATTGTTATTCAATTTAAAAAATCCTAATATTTCATATTTTAAGCACCGTCCGGCAGTCAATGCGCTGAGGAGGTCCTCAATTCGTGACCCCCCCCCCCAAAAAAAAAAGTTAGAAGCACGCTACGCCTATCTATACGCTACTAGAAGAGACAACTTAGAACGCCATCTACCGGCAAATTTTGGAATGAGCGTTTTTATCTCAAAAACGGTACGAGATACGGGAAAAAACTCAATTGCAAAGTTTTTCAGCATCATCGACCATTCTACAAAACAAAATTAACTGATAATGAATTCAATTCTGCTTAAAGATGGCTAAAAGTATTAAAATAATGCATCGTCATCGTGCTCTTCTAAAAGTTTCAAATGTCTAGCTGGTCGGGAAGTTAGTTAAAAATCGATCGCAAGATCTGTACTGGACAAACGCGCAAACAAACAAGAAAGCGAATTAATAAAAATTCCCCCTGCTTTAAGGGGATGGTGGACTTTCAAATTACCAAAAATCGAGCAAAAATTGGAATTTTTTTGGGGGTGTATTAATATTTTAAAAGCGTGTAAATATTGGAATGAAATGCATTTAAAATGTGTAGTGAAAAGAAAAATGAAAAATTGGTGGCTTTAGAGTAGTAAGTATTAAAAGTAGATAAAAAATTATCTTTTAAAGGACTTTTTCTCAAAATGAGAAATTTCCAGATTTGCAAGTCTTTAAAATGCTCCTCACGTCATAATTTTTGACGAAATTTTATGAAATTTATAATAAAGATTCCTGTAATACATCAAAATAAAGTTATGTATCCATTTTAGGATTCGAGGTCATTTAGGTTATAAAAGTTTAACTTTAGTGTAGAAAAGTACAAAAATTTCGCGAAAATTCAGAGTACAAGCATAAAAATATTTTCTAAAAATTAACTATTCAACGAAAGTACAAAAAAAATACATAACTTTGTTCAGAAAGTATTTATAAGCAATATAAAGGCAAAATTAAGGGGAAAAGTTTAAAATTGAGTCGCAAGGAGCATTTTAAAGAAGGGTAATTTAATTTAAATTTTTTAATTATAAAATATTTTTTAAAAAATATTTATAAAACTTTATAAGGTGTCTAATATTATTAT
>OU015499.1:158650827-158653327 GCA_907164885.2 Dolomedes plantarius
CCAGGAGCCATTTTTCAACAAGACAATGCTCGGCCTCATACGGCAAGGGTGTCACAAGACTGTCTCCGCACTGTTACTACCTTTCCTTGGCCTGCCCGATCCCCAGATTTGTCTCCAATCGAGCATATCTGGGATCATTTGGGACGACGAGTTGGGCATCCCACGAGTTTGAACGAACTAGAGGCAAGGTTACAGCAAATATGGAACGAAATGTCTCAAGACATCATACAGAACTTGTATGACTCAATGCCCGATCGTATCGCATCGTGCATTCGCGCTAGAGGGGGTCCAACGGAGTATTAACTCCTCAGTTCTTTTGCCTTTTTCTCTGAAATAAATTATCCTTTTTCTTTGATTTACTTATCATTTACTTATATCAAAGTAGTTATTACGTATGTAAAATTTCGTTTCATTTTGACGACTCCTTCTTGGTGCGCTAATTTTTTTGCCCATGAGTGTATATATATATATATATATATATATATATATATATATATATATATATATATATATTTATATATATATATAGAAAGAAGAATTTTTTAAATATCTTTTTTAGTGCACCCCTACACTATAAGAAGAATCGCCATGCAAAATGTCAACCCTTTAGGTCTAGCGGTTTAGTCTGTGCGTTGTCTGTCAGTCAGTCCGTTAGTCAATCAATCAGTCAGTTACGGAACTGTTTTATATATATAGATTTTGCTAGTTATATATTCTTTTGTTAGTTTGATTTACATTCAATTTAATTAAAGCTAGAAAACTATTATATTTTGAAAATATTTAAACTGTCTCACGAATCATTTTCATTTTACGCTATATATTACTGCATATTTTTAATAAAAGCTCTCGAACTATCAGAAAGACAAATAAAAGTTTTGTTTAGCACGAATTCGACAAATAGCTCTACTGTCACATAAACTTAATTTCTGCGAATATTATCTTCTCTCTATATAAAACACTTCCGTAACTGACTGATTGACTGACTGACATACAACACACAGACTAAACCGCTAGAACTAAAGGGTTGACATTTTGCATGACGATTCTTCTTATGGTGTAGGGATGCACAAAGAGAGATTTTTGAAAAATTCTTCTTAGATTTTTTTAAATTAAATTTTTAAGCTCTGTTTGTAACTTTTTTAAGTTTGCGTTTCAAATAATAATTTGAGGGTTATAAAATTTATATTACGAGAAAGATCATAAAAATTCCTTCAAAATGAAATTTTTTCGAATTTTTACCTGCATTTCCTGATTTTTGGTGAATTTTTAAAGATTAATGTTTAGAATTTAATTTATTAAATGCCGATCACGTGATTTCTTTTTCTGGTACTTTAAATAAATTTATCGTCACGTGCGTAACAACTAAATAGACAAAAAAAAAATTTTTTTTTCTTTCCAATGCAGCAGACAATTGTATATTATCCAAAAAAAAAATAAATATCCCTTACAATTTTTTCATAAATAAATAAATGTATATATATATACAGTGGACGCTCGTTAATTCGAACTCGAAGGTTCTCAGAAAAAAGTTCGAATTATCCAATGTTAAGAGAAAATATATAACTTTAAATGTGTATCACTGAAGAAGAAACTCTCCTAGTATGTATAACCCCAGAAAATATATTATACCATGTTATCTAAAGTTAAACATATTAAAAAGCAATACAGACTTACATTAATCATAAAATGAAGCAGAAGATATGCAGTATAAAGTAAACTTTTATTAAAAATATGAATTACACTTTGGGGAAAAACTGTAAAATGGATGTTTGGTTCTGTTTATGATGCCTACATTGTTCAGCCAGCTTTCATAGAGTCCATTATGGCTTTGACCATTATGGCCGCATTAGAAATATCTTTCGGCAGGTAAGTAGAGAAAAGCCCTGGCAGTTTCCTACCGAAATTACTGCATACGTCTTCGATTACATCAGAGCTTTGGCCGCATACAGTTTGATAAGAAATATTGTGCTTGACTTAAATCGAGAAAGCCATCCATCACTGCATTTAAAATCTTCAATACCCATTCGAATTGCCAATTCATCAGCCTTCGTCAGCACTAGGGGTCCATTTATCGGAAAATTTCGAGATCTAACATCCTGGAACCCTAGCAGTAGAGCTTTTTCTAGGACTTCTTGGGACGCATTTCCCATGCGTTTCCTTCCTCTAGCAAATTTTTATTTTTCCGATGAATCTAAAATTGACTTCTTGTTTTTCAAATTAGTTGACAAGGCATTTTTTTTTAATTCTATAGTCAGCTTCTAACTTTGTTTTACATTCGCCATTCTCTACTTTCTTTAAAATTTCTACCTTTGTCTTCAAAGTTAGGGTTTTGTACTTTCCACGTGTAGACATCCTGAATTTTTACACGTTCACACCACACAATGAGGAAGAAAAACTAGACCACATTAACTTGTCTGCACTGCAGTTATAACTGACGCAGCTCCCTAGAATCTATAGTAAAGATTAGTTTTTCTGAAATTCTAAGAAAATCGATCCGAAT
>OU015499.1:158655827-158690388 GCA_907164885.2 Dolomedes plantarius
TTACGACTCTCCTCTCATTACTCAATAAAAGGTTTTCGATCAAATTTTATAATATTCTAAAACGAATAGACTCTCATAGCGGTTCCTTATTATCTATATATATAAAACAGTTCCGTAACTGACTGACAGACAACGCACAGACCAAACCGCTGGACCTAAAGGGTTGAAATGTTACATGGCGATTCTTCATATACTGTGGGGGTGCACTATAAAAGATTTTTGAAAATTTTTTCTTGGATTTTTTAAAATTAAATTTTTAAGTTGTTTTTGTAACATTCTTTTAAGTTTGCATTTAAAATAATAATCCGAGGGTTATAAAATTTATATCACGATAAATCCTAAAAATTTATTTAAAATGAAATTTTTTTCGAATCTTTACCGCCCTTCTCTGATTTTGGGTGAATTATTAAAAATTCTTTTTTAGAATTTAATTTATTAAACCCCGATCACGTGGTTTCTTTTTTTTGTGATACTTTAAATTAATTTATCGTCACGTGTATAACAGCGAAATAAATTGTCAAAAAAAATATTTTTTTTCCTCTCTAATGCGGCAGACGATTGGATATTATAAAAAAAAAATATTAAAATACAATAAAATAAATGTTCCTCAAACTGTACTATATTCTTTAGTATGTTCTAGTAAATTTAATTTGAATATTTTCTTCTACAATATTTTGTCAATAAAAATATCCGTTACGATCTTTTTATATATATACTAGCTGAAAACCCGCGCTTCGCTACGCTACATTCAAACAAAATACAACGGTCAATGTATGCAATTCATGCCAAAAAAAAAAAATTAAAATATTTATTTATAATAAATGCGACGATCAATATATACAATTGATGTAAAATATATATATATACAGTGGCTCCCAAAAGTGTTCGTACACTTACGAATTTCAATGAAATAAGGGTCTATCCATTAATTAAAATGAATATTTCAGAATGGGTATTTAATAATAAGATCTATAATCTATTCTTAACAAAACTACGTGAAATATTTTGAAAACATTTATATTATGTATATATATAAATGTTTTCAAAATATATTTATATTATTTATTTCATGTTTAGACATGCCTGCGAGTACGGTGCACAAAATTATACGCAATATCCTGCATTGCTATCCATGTTTGCTTTTCATGTTTAGACATGCCCATTTCCACCTCCACGGGTTTGTCAACACACAAAATTGCAGGATATGGGCAAAGGAAAACCCATTCGCAACTCAACCAGTACCGATGCATTCGCCAAAGGTAACTGCGTGGTGCGGGTTGACGGCATCGTGTATGGTAGTGCCATTTTTTTTTTCCGAGGAGATAGGTCCTGTGGGTCCTGTTACCTGTACCGTGAATGGTAAACGGTATGCGAGTCTTTTGCGCAGCCAGGTCATTCCAACACTTCAGCAGCGTGCATGTCTGGATAGAATCATTTTCATGCAAGATGGGGCTCCTCCGCACATCGCAAAGCCAGTCATGCAACTGCTCAAGAGGCATTTCGGAAATAATCGACTTATCAGCCGTCATTGTCCAACAGCCTGGCCTCCAAGATCACCAGACCTCAAGCCTTGTGACTTCTGGCTGTGGGGTTATCTTAAAAATGTTGTGTACAGTGGCCCGATTGCAAATTTAGCTGAATTGAAGGCACTGATTACACAACACATTCGCAACGTCACCCCTGAGACACTTGGGTCTGTTGTGGAACATGCTGATTATCGCTTTCAGCTTGTGGCGGACAATGGTGGAGAGCATATTGAACCTGTCTGCCACAAGTCTAGCGATAATTAAGAGGCGTTTTCATTGTTGCTTTTTATGCGGTTTTTGGCCCAAGGACAATTAAAAACCGAATCATTATGTGCTTTTTATGTGGTTTATGGCCCAAGGACAATTAAAAACCAATCATTATGTGTTTTTTATGTGGTTTTTGGCCCAAGGACAACTAAAAACCAATCATTATGTGCTTTTTATGTGGTTTTTTGCCCAAGGACAATTAAAAACCAATCATTATGTGTTTTTTATGTGGTTTTTGGCCCAAGGACAATTAAAACCGAATCATTATGTGCTTTTTATGTGGTTTTTGGTCCAAGGACAATTAAAAACCGAATCATTATGTGGTTTTTATGTGATTTTTGGCCCAAGGACAATTAAAAACGAATCATTATGTGCTTTTTATGTGGTTTTTGGCCCAAGGACAATTAAAAACCGAATCATTATGTGGTTTTTATGTGATTTTTGGCCCAAGGACAATTAAAAACGAATCATTATGTGCTTTTTATGTGGTTTTTGGCCCAAGGACAATTAAAAACCGAATCATTATGTGGTTTTTATGTGATTTTTGGCCCAAGGACAATTAAAAACGAATCATTATGTGCTTTTTATGTGGTTTTTGGCCCAAGGACAATTAAAAACCGAATCATTATGTGGTTTTTATGTGATTTTTTGCCCAAGGACAATTAAAAACGAATCATTATGTGCTTTTTATGTGGTTTTTGGCCCAAGGACAATTAAAAACCGAATCATTATGTGGTTTTTATGTGATTTTTTGCCCAAGGACAATTAAAAACGAATCATTATGTGGTTTTTATGTGATTTTTTGCCCAAGGACAATTAAAAACCGAATCATTATGTGGTTTTTATGTGATTTTTTGCCCAAGGACAATTAAAAACCGAATCATTATGTGGTTTTTATGTGATTTTTTGCCCAAGGACAATTAAAAACGAATCATTATGTGCTTTTTATGTGGTTTTTGGCCCAAGGACAATTAAAAACCAATTTTTCCCAACCAATGTGGCACGACCTTGCCGTGGTGGATGGGCTTTCCACTAACAGTGCCACAACTGTTGACTGACTTTGAAGTCATTTTTTCCGTCAAACAACCCAAACACACATGCACATTGAACACTACAGTTGGTTTACAGTGCAACTCATGCCAATGTCGTCGTATTTCGATTCAAAATGTCAATTATAGCCGATTCCACTTTCGTTATGCCGCTTACAGCGCCATCTATTGATACATTTTTGAACTTTTTTTATTATGCCAAATCGTTTCCCCCTTCTTCCAGTATATTCAGTTCAAATTTAAAGTCATTCTGAACAGTGGGTCTTTTTTTGCAGCCTTTTGAAAGTGCGACTTTAATTATGGACACCCTGTACAGCGATGTACACCCTGTATAACCCCGTTACAGCGAACCTAGTATATAACGAACTCACGGATAAAACGAACTAAAATTTTGGTCCCGCCGTTTTCCTATTGTATTTAATGTTGATTTATCCTTTTATAGCGAACCTCCGAAATCTTAAGACTGGGCTATAGCGAACCTTTTTTTTCAGTCGACTAATGAATTTTTATTTTATTTTTTGACTTTTTAAGAATGTTGAAGATACAACGAATGTTGAAGAAGATGATGATGAAGATTTACCTATCGCGATGTGGATAGAAAAGCACAAAATTTCATCATTCTCGGATTGTGACATGCGATTGTTCGAAACATGTGATGATGAAGTCATTACATGTGAAAATCCGACTGATGAAGATATTGTGGAAGAAATTAAAATGAATCATTCTGAAATCGAATATTCTGCATCTAATGCTGATGAAGAGGAGCACATCAATGGCGAAATCTCCCCACCATCTCGGATGCTACGGTAGCGATGCGTGTCATTAATAAGTTTTTGTCTACACAAACGGTGGAATGTAGAGTGTTGGCGTCATTGGATGTATTGGACAAAGAAATTCATAAAATGTTTTTGAAGTCGGCATCGCGTCAGCAGAAGATTACCGATAATTTCTGTATCAAAACAGTGAGCAACAACTAAATGTAAAACGAATTTATTTCCATTTGTCTTCATTTTTAGTTCATTTAATTAGTATTGTGTCAGTTTAACGTAATCGATTTTAGTCAATTTAATTCATTAATGATCATTTTTAATAGATTTTATCATTTTTTAATACATCATTATTTGAATACACATAACAACTAATGAGTTATACATTTTGCGAACTCTAACATTTTTCTTAACGGTTCGGATAGAGCGGACCACCGGATAGAGCGAAGAAAACCTTTGGTCACTTGAAGTTCGTTATAACGGGGTTCGACTGTATATAATTAAAATTTATTAGTCCTGTTTCCTGAATGGCTAGAAAAAACATAGCTATATTACTGTACAGAAGACTGTGATAATATGACATGGAAGGAAAGTATAGAATAAGATCTTACATGTTTCAGGCAAACTTTTATGAAATTCTCCATCACCTTCTGAAGTCCTATTTTCATGCAATATATTAGCCGCAATTAAACATGCCCGTAATACCAAGGAATCTTGACCTGCTAGTTCAGTAAACAGGATATATATATATATATATATGACACGTTCGCTACTTACACCCTTCCCAGTACGTCGTCTTACATCCAAGCTTTTCTCCTTCTTAAACTATCTTTACTTAATTATTAAAGTTATAGCAGTCAATGAGTTAAAAGGCCGGCGGCAAAGAACTACAATTAATTACATTTAATATCGTTTATTTCCAAATCTTAAGCTACCCGATTCAATCTGATAAATTAAATCCAAGAGTCATCAAGCTCCCACGCGACGCGTGACCGTCTCAATTAAGAATTTCCCGCCGTCTGATTAAAACGCTATTGTTTTAGACCAACTAAAGCCACCGCACATGCCCACATGATCTCTGTGACGCATACACCGGAGATGAACCATGGGCATGACCACAGATGTCAATCAATCCAAAGGGAATTTCCCCGATTTCTCTCGATGCATTTCGAAATAAGATATGAGAATAGTGGCGAATTACGCCACGACAACAAATTAATTACTAAGCCCCCTTTAAATTTAGAATAATCATTCTTTCCCCACTAAATCCATGGCATATATATATACACAGTCGAACCCCATTATAGCGAACCCGGTATATAACGAACTCACGGATATAACGAACGAAAATTTTGGTCCTGTGATTTTCCTATTGTACATAATTTAATTAGTATTGTGTCAGTTTAATTTAATCGATTTTAGTTGATTTAATTCATAAATGATCATTTTTAACAGATTTTATCAATTTTTTTAAATACGTCATTATTGAATATAGTACATAGCAACTAATGAGTTATACATTTTGTGAACTCTAGCATTTTTCTTAACGGTTCGGATATAGCGAACCACCGGATAAAGCGAACAAAACCTTTGGTCCCTCGAAGTTCGGTATAACGGGGTTCGACTGTATATATATGTTTCGAAAATTCCTGTTTCTCGTCATCCTTGAAAGATATATAACGCTTGTAGAAAGTTCTACTTTGTTTTTCAGACTCGCGGTTTGTCACGTTTGCCACATCGATTCCATACAACTTGAGTGACAACGTCAAATTGTCAAGTTGCGGCAGGTACCGAACGATTCATTTTTATCACATTTATTTTCGATATCAGGTGCGCAGTGTCTAATTGTAACTTACTCTGAAGATAACATGTTACATATTGTTACATTGACGGTATGGGAGAAACAGTTTTCTATTTTATGTACTTCCGGCCAGTATATAAAATAAAAAAATAATTACAAGATAAAAAAGAACTTTTTATATAGCACGTTTTTAAATTTTCTGTTGAATCATATACACTTGACAATTCTATGTATTAATAAATATTTAAAAAAAAATTTTTTTGATGAATTATCCCATCAACTTGAAAGAAAATGATCAAATCTATACTTATATATAAAGAGAGAGCGATTTTGTACGTGGAGGGTAATCTACAGAACCACTGCACCTATTTGAAAAATTCTTTCACTGTTTGAAAGGTACATTATTCCAGATGGACATAGGCTATATATTATGTATATCTGATCAGTAGAAATAAATTTAGGGGCTTAATCCTAACAATCTCCATTGTTTCCGCTACTGTCTTCTACCGCTTTTTGTTCCGAAGATTTCAACGATCCTTAGCGTGGTGCTATCGCGGTGGGCTTCTGTTCTGACACTAGCGGTTCGAACCTAGCCGTTCTCCGGCACGCCTTTTTCTTTTAAAAAATTTATTTTAATTATTAACTAACATAAAATTAATTTAAGGTATTATTTAGGTTATTATTAAGGTAAAAAAAAGATTTACAATTTATTGGCTATCAACTGGAAATTTATTGGTATAATATTTTGTTCAACCCGGACAAAGTCGGGACGGGCCGCTAGTGCGTCATAAAGAGAGCAATTATAAGAAATTTTCATACAAAAAAAATTAACTGAAAATGAATTCAATACTACTTAAGGATGGCTAAAAGTATCAAAATAATGCATTGTCATCGTGTTCTGAGCTATTCTACAAGTTTCAAATGTCTAGCTAGTCGGGAAGTTAGTCAAAAATCGATTGCAAGATTTGTAAGGGACAAACACACAAACAAACAAGAAAGCGAGTCAATAAAAACATGGTAAAATTATTCCCAATTTCTTGTAAAAACACAGAGAAAATCAAAATATTGACTCAATAACCTGTAAATTTCACGGCTATGGTTCAATTTTTATCGCTTTCCGAAAGAAATAGCTACCTTACGGGGCTAGGGTATTATCTAATATTCGTTTTCCTGAAACTAATAATTTTCATATATTTGAATTGTACACATTTACCCCCCCCCATATATATATATATGTGTGTGTGTGTGTGTGTGTGTGTAATGCCTTAATTATTGGGGGGGGGGACCGTGGGAACCTTAAACGGGGGTTTTGCTTAGAGAAAATCGGAATTAGCAATTAAATACTATTAATTTACGAGATAGCGGGATAAAAGCGGAGAAAACAGATTACAGGGTTGGATTTGATCGGCAGCTATAACTCCGCCTGGGCCTCATCTTCGGTGCAAACGTAACGCAGCTCTTGTGGGCATGCGCGGTATTTCTAGAAGCTGAAAAAAGGGTTGAAATCTTCAGAGACAATGGGATGATGGACTAGGAAAGACGTGCTGCTCGGCAGGCACGCATTTTGGACAGGGGTGGGACTAAATTAATTTCATTAATGGAGCTGAGTTTAGAATGAGTTTTAATAAAGATATTTCAGAGATATTTGGTGTGATGTTGTTGCCACTTGCCACATCTGACTGCTTGTAGAAGAAGATGGAAGATTTTCGGGAGCCGACATTAGTTGTAATCTAAGAGGAGTTCGGACTACATGGTATACAATGGGCGTGAAGAACGAGTCACGATACACACACACACACACATATATATATATATATATATATATATATATATATATATATATATATATATATATATATGTGTGTGTGTGTGTGTGTATATATATATATATATATATATATATATATATATATATGTGTGTGTGTGTGTGTGTGTGTTAGAATTTAAGTGGGGAAAGAATGATTACTCAAAATTTAAAGGGGGCTTAGTAATTAATTTATTGTCGTGGCGTAATTCGCCACTATTCTCATATCTTATTTCGAAATGCATCGTGAGAAATCGGGGAAATTCCCTTTGGATTGATTGACATCCGTGGTCACGCCCATGGTTCATCTCCGGTGCATGCGTCACATAGCTCTTGTGGGCATGCGCGATTACTTTAGATGGGAAAAAACAATAGCGTTTAATCAGACGGCGGGAAATTCTTAATTGAGACGGTCACGTGTCGCGCGGGGAGCTTGATGACTCTTGGATTTAATTTATCAGATTGAATCAGGTAGCTTAAGATTTTGGAAATAAACGATGTTAGATATATTAATTGTAGTTCTTGCCACCGGGCTTTTAATTCATTGAGTGCTATAACTTTAATAATTAGGTAAAGTTAGATCAAGAAGGAGTAAGTTTGGATTTAAGACGACGTAATGGGAAGGGCAAGTAGCGAACGTGTCATATATATATATATATATATATATATATATATATATATATATATGGGTGTGTGTGTGTGTGTGTGTGTGTAAGTAACATTCCCCTCACCACGGATTCCAAAACACTGCAGTCACACGAGGGGGAATGCCACAGACAGTGGAGTTATACTGGGTATAATATCAATTTAACATAGAAATTGCCGGAATGGAGAACACGGATAAACACTCGATGAAAACAGAGTCCACGCGTTAAACAGTTGAACTACTTTATTTCCTGGAATTAAACTTGAAGGCGGAAGAGTTGTACGCTACAAAACGAACTTGACACAGATAGAAACTGACGACATAGACGTAAAGAAGCCAGCCACCGCAATCTTCCGCCGGGGCTTAAGAACACAGAGTTTACGGAGTTGTAGAGTTGTAGAGTTGTCGGAAGCAGTCCGCGGACGAAGGACAGAGGGACGCGAGAGACAATCAAAGAAGTAACGAAGCGGAGCGAAAAAAGCCCCGGCCAAAACCTTTGCTGAGGCTTTTAAAAATTTCATGGGGTCGTTGTCACATGACCCTTGCACTCTTGCATTGGTTGGACAGAGGCCCCCAGGCCAGTTCTCTGGGTCGAGTCCCATGGCCTGTTGTATAAGTTTTGGCGCCCACGAGATTGGGGGTTAAGAGACGATATATTAATTGCCTACTATTGATTTTAGGTTACACACAATACCTTTGTTATTAAAACGAAAACGAAATTAGTTTGCTTACTCCCAAGTAATTTTAAAGGAAATTGAAATAAATTTGGAAATTAGAAAAGGTTTTGTTTTGTATATATATATATACATACAAACATTGAAGAGCCGAAAAGAAAACTTGTACAGGCGTGCGTATGCAAATATCTGAGATATGCAACCCATCAGCGTAACGCGAGGCAGGCAGAAGCACCTAAGACAACAGGTGTCTGGCGAAGCTGTTAGATCGGTTCCTGAAGCTACAATAGCAGATTATCGCGATTAATGTGACTTTGAACGTGGTGTTATAGTCGATGCTCTAGAGATGGTACATAAAATCTCCAACGTAGCAATGCAATTAGGATTTTCGAGCACGACCAGTTGACGAGTGTATCGCGAATATCAGGTATCCGGTAAATCATCAAATCTCCGGCAGCGGTGCGGCCGGAAAAAGACCTCGAAAGAACGGGACCGTCGACGACTGACGAGATAGACGGGCGGCACTTCCTCAAATTGCTGCGGATTTCAATGATGGGGCATCGACAAGTGTCAGCGTGCGAGCTGTTCGACGGACCGTCATTGATGTGGGATTTCGGAGCTTCAGGCCCACTCGTCTACCGTTGTTGACTGCACGGTACAAAGCTTCACGCCTCGCCTGGGCCCGCCAACACCTCCAGTGTGGTTGTCGATGACTGGAAAAGCGTTGCCTGGTCTGACGAGTCTCGTTTCCAATTGTATCGGGCGGATGGACGTGTACGGGTATGGAGACAACCTCGTGAGTCCATGGACCGTACGTGTCGACGGGGGACTGTTCAAGCTGGCGGAGCCTCTGTGATGGTATGGGGCGTGTGCAGTTGACCCCTGATACGTCGAGGGACGACTCTGACAGGTGACGAGTACATAATCATCCCGTCCGATCATCGACACCCATTCGTGTCCATTGTGCATTCTGACTGACTTGGACAAATCCAGGAGGACAATGCGATATCACCCCACACGTCGAGAGTTGCTACCGAGGGGCTCCAAGATCCCTCTCCTGACTTTAGACACTTCCATTGGCCACTTAAATCCCCAGACATTAAAATTATTGAGCATATCTGGGATGCCATGCAACGTGCTCTTCAGAAGAAATCTCCACCCTCTTGCTCTCATATGGATTAGTGGACTGCCCTTCAGGATTCATGGTGTGAATTGCCTCCAGGATACCTTCAGACATTTGACGAGTCCATAACACGTCGTGATGCGGCCCTTCTGCGTTCTCGTGGGGACCCCCAACACGATATTGGGCAAGTGTACCTTTTTTTTTTTCAGAATTGCAATATGACCCTCGTCCCACCTGAAATTTCCTACGAATTGAATTCTACAAGTCATGAATAGAAGTTATTAGAGTATTTTATACCATCCTTCACGGAGAATCGTTCCTGTCGAGATGCTGGTCGTAGATCCTGATTCAATCCGCTTAAACAGATCACAGAACGATCGTTCAATCATCCAACAAACGAACATTTAGATAATTTTTTTAACTTAAGGTTACGTTCCCCTATAACGGTAATTTGGAGAGAAAGCCTGTTGATTGCCGAGTTGCTTGTGCGCTGTCGTTCGGTTCAGATCCTGTGGGTTCGAGTCCCACTGTTGGCATGGGTATTTTTAGCCGTTCGGAAACGGCTTTAAACTGTAGGTCCCGGTCTAATGAGCCCTCGTATAACAAAAAAGTTAACAGTAGCGCTCCAAACCAAACCAAAAGATACCAGAAAGAAAAAATCCAGAGTCCGTCCCTGCGTCGCGAGTTATAACTTTGGCCGCGCGCCAAACCTAGTAGCAGTAAAATAGTTAAACAGAAAAGAACCAAAATGCGTTTAAAAAAAAAGAAAAGAGGTAAGCAACGATTACTAATCCTATATTAATATCCCGTGGTAGTTTCGTTTATATATATATATATATATATATATATATATATATATATATATATACATATATATATATATATATATATTTATATATATATATATATATATATATATATATATATATATATATATATATTATATATATATATATATTATATATATATATATATATATATATATATATATATATATATATATATATATATATATATATATGTAGAAAAGAGATGCGATCGAGTCTTGTGGAGTTTTATTAGGTTAAGTTTCTGTGTAGAAGTATTTATTTATTTAGTTTTTAATGTCCAAGACACAAAATTCTTCAAATTTTCGAAACAAATTATTGCATTAAAAATTGTGTTCTTTTACGATTAAAATGACGCTTAAATCATGTTTCTATCTTAATTAGAACAGGAGATATTATTATTATTATTTTTTTGGTAACATTCCATTAGTAGCCAATCTTTGTTTCAACCTGTAAATACGTTTTCCTGCATGCAAGTTTTTTCACCCTTTCTCGTCTTTAAATTGTTATAAGTCAAGAATCGTTAAAGATATATGGTTCAAACTTGGAGCATGTCTTTTTCAATTATTTCACTTTAATTTTGATTCAGCAGATTTAAAAAATGTTTACTTGTGAAAATTTGATTTTTTAAAAATAAGTTACATCTTATATTAAAAATTTTTGCTCTAAATATTTTTATTTTTTCAAAAATTAATATTTTAAAAAACGTGGAATCACAATTGAAACTTATATATTTCTGTTTAATGAAATGAAAAAATTTTGAAATTCGACATATAATATTTCGAGTTAAAACGATTTTAAATTACCCCTTTTTAAAAAAAATTAATTTAAAAACTTTTTAAAACTGTATGAGAAGTTTTAGGATGCGATTTTGTTTACAAATTATATGGTTAACCATCACAAAAAAATTCAAAATTTTAACTCAATAAATAAGAAAAATTTCAAAATGTGTGCCGGATCCCCTTAAATCATTTCACGGGAATCATAAACTCACTTCTAGTACAATTCCCTCCTTTTTATAGAACTTAATTAAATTTAGTGAAATTAAATTTTAATTTCACCAATCTAATCTCTATATATAAAACAGTTCCGTAACTGACTGACTGACAGATAACGGAAAGACCAAGAGATTCTTAGATTTTTTTTAATGAAATTTTTAAGCTGTTTTGTAACATTCTTTAAAGTTTCACGAGAAATATCCTAAAAATTCCTGTAAAATGATATCTTTTTCGAATCTTTACCTCCATTTTCTGATTTTTGGTGAATTTTTAAGGATTCATTTTTAGAATTTAATTTATTAAAGGCCGATCACGTGGTTTCTTTTCTTCTTGTGATATTTAAACTAATTTTGCGTCACGTGCATAACAACGAAATAAATTGACAAAAAAAAATATTTTTTTTCTTCTTGCTATTGCGGCAGACGATTGGACATTATCCAAAAAGATATTAAAATACAGTAAAAGAAATGTTACTCAAACTGTACTATATTCTTTAGTATGTTCTATTAGATTTAGTTTGAATATTTTTTCTACATTATTTTGTCTATAAAAATATCTCTTACAATTTTTTTATAAATATATTTTGTGGGTTTTTTTTTACATCAATTGTATACATTGATCATCGTATTTATTATATATATATATATATATATATATATATATTTATTTATTTATTTATTTATTTATTTATTTTTGGCATTAATTGCATACATTGACCCTTGTATTTAATTTGAATGTACTCCGTAGCGAAGTGCGGGTTTTCAGCTAGTTTTTTTTATAAACGGAATGAACAATCAATTTTAAAATTTTTTTAACTTTCTACAGATTTTATAAGCTTACTGCGGTGGAAACATATTTACTTGGCGACCTGACCGCGAAACAAACAACAGTTTTAAAAATAACATTATTCTCTCCCTGTATTCGATTTAAGTGAGAAATGTCAATTCTTAGAAATCGCTCGATTCCGAGAAAACATCGGTTTTTTGTTTTTATTTCGGTCGGAAATCGGCGACTATGCGCATCCCATGCCGGCGACATTTGATTGGCGGAAAAGTTCCCGAACCCTGCGCGACATTTTTGTCCGAAGCTGGCGAGTCGCAGTTTTGTATAAATGCCGCCAAACCTCGCTCCGGGATAGAATTTGTTTTCTTACGCGCCAGGAAAGGTACAACCCGTTGCCAAAGCCTGTTATCGGTAAGTAAGCGCGAAATGCGCAGCCTTGTTTTATGTAAACACGGTTGAGTTTATCGTTACTCGCTAAGAGTTCTTATTATAAACTAGCTGAAAACCCGCACTTCGCTGCAGAGTACCTTCAAATGAAATACAACGGTCAACGTATGCAATTAATGCCAATATATATATATATATATATATATATATATATATATATATATATATAATAAGTACGACGATCAATGTATACAATTGATGTAAAAAAAATCTATATATATATATAACAGTTCCGTAACTAACTCATTCATTCACTGACTGACTGACTGACATACAACGCACAGACCAAACCGCTGGACCTAAAGGGCTGAAATTTTGCATGGCGATTCTTCTTATAGTGTAGGGGTGCACTAAGAGAGCTTTTTGAAAAATTCTTCTTAGATTTTTTAAAAATTAAATTTTTAATCTGTTTTTGTAAGTTTTTTCAAGTTTGCATTTTCAATAATAATTTGAGGGTTATAAAATTTATATCACGAGAAAGATCCTAAAAATTCCTTCAAAATTTTTTTTCGAATTTTTACCTCCATTTCCTGATTTTTGGTGAATTTTTAAAGATTAATTTTTAGAATTTAATTTATTAATGCCGATCACGTGATTTCTTTTTCTGGTACTTTCAATAAATTTATCGTCACGTGCGTAACAACTAAATAGACAAAAAAAATATTTTTTCTCTTTCTAATGCAGCAGACGATTGGATATTATAAAAAAAAATGCATATCCCTTACGATTTTTTTATAAATATATATATATAGATAGATATATAATTTACATCAATGGTATACATTTATCATCGCATTTATTATAAATATATATATTTATTTTTTGGCATAAATTGCATACGTTGACCGTTGTATTTAATTTGAATGTACTCCGTAGCGAAGCGCGGGTTTTCAGCTAGTATATATATTTATTAAAAAATCATAAGTCATATTTTTATAGACAATATAATGTAGAAGAAAATATTCAAATTAAATGTAATAGGGCATACTAAAGAATATAGTACAATTAATATACTACAGTTTCAGGATCATATCTTTTACTGTATTTCAATATTTTTTTGGATAATGCCCAATCGTCTGCCGCATTAGCAAGAAAAAAAAATATTTTTTTTGTCTATTTAGTTGTTATGCACGTGACGATAAATTTATTTATAGTACCAGAAAAAGAAATCATGTGATCTGCATTTAATAAATTAAATTCTAAAAATGAATCTTTAAAAATTCACCCAAAATCAGAAAATGGAGGTAAAGATTCGAAAAAGTTTTCATTTTAAAGGAATTTTTAGGATCTTTCTCGTGATATAAATTTTATAACCCTCAAATTATTATTGAAAATGCAAACTTGAAAAAACTTACAAAAACAGATTAAAAATTTAATTTTAAAAAAATCTAAGAAGAATTTTTCAAAAATCTCTCTTAGTGCACCCCTACACCATAAGAAGAATCGCCATGCAAAATGTCAGCCCTTTAGGTCCAGCGGTTTGGTCTGTGCGTTGTATGCCAGTGACTCAGTCAGTCAGTAACGGAACTGTTTTATATATATAAGATGAATTATAAGATAATAGAACCTTTATGATTTTTTGAGTTGTATAATGTATTAGCTGAATACTCCGTACTTCGCTACGGAGTACATTCAAATTAAATACAACGGTCGATGTTTGAAATTAATGCTAAAAAAAAATGTAAAAAAATCGTAACGGATATTTTTATAAACAAAATACTGTAGAAGAAAATATTAAAGTTAAATACAACGTCCAATGTATGCAATTCATTTGTATGTTTAATATCCATAAAACATACTCATTTGAATTAAATTCTTTAAAAACTTCCTTCTCAATGAGTCTAGTGATTCAATTTTATCTTCTACCGTATTTCAATTTTTTTTTTGTCAATTTATGTCGCTGTTATGCACGCGATGCAACATAAATTTAAAGTATCACAAAAAGAAAAGGAACCAAGTGATCAACATTTAATAAATTGAATTCTAGAAATGAATATTTAAAAATTCCCCCAAAATCAGAAAAGGGAGGTAAAGATTCGAAAAATATGTCATTTTAAAGGAATTTTTAGGATCTTTCTCGTGATATAAATTTTATAACCATAAAATTATTATTTTATATACCACAAATTATTTTAAATGCAAACGTTTACGAATGTTACAAAAACAGCTTAAAAATTTTATTTTAAAAAAATCTAAGAAGAATGTTTCAAAAATCTTTCTGAGTGCCTCCCTACACTATAAAAAGAATCGAAATGCAACATTTCAGCCCTTTATATGTATATCGGTTTGGTCTGTGCGTTATCTGTCAGTCAGTCAGTCAGTCAGTTACGGAACTGTTTTATATACAGAGATATGAGCTTTATGATTTTTTGATTTGTATAATGTGTTAAATAGTTCTTCCCTTTTATGAAATCCTTTTTAAAGTATCAATAAACGGCTTAAATTTATTAGTAAAAGAATCTCTTAGAAAGAATTCCAGAAAAAAAATTTGTTTTGTATTTATTAAAACTATTTTTTTAAACAATTTTAAAAACTCAAAGCATTTACTTCTACTTTAACTTCGATTGAAAAATTATTTGAAATGTAATGAAAAAATCGGAGAAAGGACTTGGGCTATAATCGCTAAAGTTTAATGTCTAGGAAGCAGAATGTCCCCGAAAAAATAGATGTTAATTAAGTTAATTAATCAAAAAAATGAGTTTTCTACAGAGAAGTATCAATAGAAATGAATATATAATTACGAAATACAATACTATGAAATTCGTGGTATAATCTATACATATAAAACAGTTCAGTGACTGACTGGCTGACAGATAACGCACACACCAAACCACTGGACCTAAAGGGCTGACATGTTGCATGGCAATTCTTCTTATGGTGTAGAAGTGCACTAAGAAATTTCTTTGAAAATTTCTTCTTAGATTTTTTAAAATTCAATTTTTAAGCTGTTTTTGTAACATTCTTTAAAGTTTGCATTTATAATAATAATCCGAGGGTTATAAAATTTATATCACGAGAAAGATCCTAAAAATTCCTTTGAAATAAAATCTTTTTCGAATCTTCACCTCCATTTTCTGATTTTGGGTGAATTTTTAAAGATTCATTTTTAGAATTTGATTTATTAAATGCCGATCACGTGGTTTCTTTTCTTTTTGTGACACTTTAAATTAATTTTGAGTCACGTGCATAACGACGAAATAAATCGACAGAAAATATACTAAATTACAGTAAAAGATCAAATTTAACCACTAAACTCATTGAGATGGAAGTTTTTAAAGAATTTAATTCAAACGAGTATGTTTTATGGATATTAAATTAAACCTCTATATAAAACAGTTCCGGACTGACCGACAGACTTCGCACAGCTGGACCTAAAGGGCTGAAATTTTGGCAGTGCATTCCTATAATGTGCATTCCTATAATACCTTTAAAAGCTGTTGTGGACGCTAAAGGATATCCTACTAAATATTAATTTAACGAAAAATTAGAATATTTACTAATATGTAGAGATTTTTTACAAGTGTACGATGACTTTTGTGAGATAAATTTTTTGTTACTTTTTGATTATTGGTTTCTTAAAAATAAAGTTTTACTATGTTTTCAAAATATTTCATGTAGTTTTGTTAAGAATAGATTATAGATCTTATTATTAAATACCCATTCCGAAATATTCATTTTAATCAATGGATAGACCCCTATTTCATTGAAAATCGTAAGTGTACGAACACTTTTGGGAGCCACTGTGTATATATATATATATATATATATATATATATATATATATATATTTGGCATTAATTGCATAAATTGACCGTTGTATTTAATTTTAATGTACTCCGTAGCGAAGTGCGGGTTTTCAGCTAGTCAGAAATACAATTAAAAAAGTCTCAGAAAATAATTAGTGGGAGCGCTGAACTTGTTTTTGTTTACAAATTCCATCCAGCCACAAATACAGTAGTAACTCCAGCCACAAATACAGTAGTAACGAGCGACGTGTTTGCTTGCTGCTTTACTGATAGTTTTCAGTTTTAAATCATTACTCAAACTTTTGTCACAGTTAAATTCTAGCATATATCAATATAATTTGGTATTCTTTTTGGTTGTTAACTGCTTACCCCTTACACATTTTCGCGTACCCCCAAGAGGTTCGCGTACCATCTGTTGAGAACCAGTGCCTTAAGGGGTAATTTGGGACACTCCAATACGGTTGTGTGTAAAATCGTATTCTCTGCGTCTCTTCTTTATTGTGCGGATTTCCGTCACAAAATGTCTGAGGAAATTTTGGTTATTGACGGTGAAAATGTTCCTCAAACTGTACTGTATTAACTATACTATATTGTCTAGTATGTTCTATTAGGTTTAATTAGAATATTTTCTTCTACATTATTTTGTCTAAAAAAAATATCCCTCACAATTTTCATTGTAATTACCGTAAACAGTATTCCGTAGCGAAGCACGGGTATTCAGCTAGTCGGTGATAAATGTTTAAAAATTAATTTGAAAATTTAAATTCAAATCATTCACTATTGATGCATTACTGTTTTGAATGGCGTATATGTATATATATATATATATATATATATATATATATATATATATATATATATATATATATATATATATGTATGTATGTATGGATCTATATATACATAACAGTTCTGTAACTGACTCACTGACATATAACGCACAGACCAAACCGCTGGACCTAAAGGGCTGAAATGTTGCATGGCGATTCTTCTCATTCCTTAGGGGTGCACTAAGAAAGATTTTTTTAAATTCTTCTTAGATTTTTTAAATTAAATTTTTAAGTCGTTTTTGTAACTTTTTTCAAGTTTGCATTTAAAATTATAATCTGAGGGTTATAAAATTTATATCGCGAGAAAGATTCTAAAAAGTCCTTTAAAATGAAATCTTTTTCGAATCTTTACCTCCATTTTCTGATTTTTGGTGAATTTTTAAAGATTCATTTTTAGAATTTGATTTATTAAATGCCGATCACGCGATTTCTTTTTCTGGTACTTTGAATAAATTTATCGTCACGTGCATAACAACTAAATAGACAAAAAAATATTTTTTTCCTTGC
Organism: Dolomedes plantarius; assembly: GCA_907164885.2. NCBI lineage: Eukaryota > Metazoa > Arthropoda > Arachnida > Araneae > Dolomedidae > Dolomedes > Dolomedes plantarius. The sequence continues at coordinate 158,673,623 of OU015499.1, forward strand.
TAATTCGGCAGACGATCGGACATTATCCAAAAAAAATATTAAAATACAGTAAAAGATATGTTCCTCAAACTGTTCTATATTAACTGTGCTATACTCTTTAGTATGTTCTACTAGGTTTAATTTGAATATTTTCTTCTAAATTACTTTGTCTATAATAATATCGGTTACGGTTTTCATTGTGATTATCATAAAATGCACTCCGTAGCGAAGCACGGGTATTCAGCTAGTCGGTGATAAATGTTTAAAAATTAATTTGAAAATTTAAATTCAAATCATTAACTATTGATGCGTTACCGGTTATTATTATAAAATCAACTGATAACGGTGTTTGGAAAATGATTTTATGTTAAAAACAAATACAAAATTCGAAGCTTTCTACTATTTTTCAATAATTAATAACCTTTGTATGAACTATGTAGGTTGTTCTGCGTAAAAAATATGAAAGTATGAATATCGTAAAGACGATAAAAGATATGATTAATTTTAAGGACCTTTTTTTATAAATTTGGCTTGTAAGGGCAGGACCTATAACTCAGGGGGGCACAAACTTTAAAAAAAAATCAAGAAAACGTTAACAAAAAGAATATAGAAAATAGGAATGAGCCTATTTTTACAAACAATTTTAAAAATCAATGACCTGTAGATTGTGGGTATAAGTTTACTTTTCCTCTGAGTCATCATTATTTCGAAAGTGAAAAAAACGTCAAAATTGAAAATATATATATGTCTGTATGTGTATACCGGGTGCGTCATGAATTCGTGCAAAGTTCAAAAATTCGTAATTAAAGAAGTAATGCTCAGAAATATTTTATATATATATATATATATATATATATACCGGGTGCGTCATAAATTCGTGCAAAGTTCAAAAATTCGTAATTAAAGAAGTAATGCTCAGAAATATTTTATATATATATATATATATATATATATATATATATATATATATATATATATATATATATATATATACACCTGGTGCGTCATAAATTCGTGTAAAGTTCAAAAATTCGTAATTAAAGAAGTAATGCTCAGAAATATTTTATATATATATATATATATACACCGGGTGCGTCATAAATTCGTGCAAAGTTCAAAAATTCGTAATTAAAGAAGTAATGCTCAAAAATATTTTATATATATATATATATATATATACACCGGATGCGTCATAAATTCGTGTAAAGTTCAAAAATTCGTAATTAAAGAAGTAATGCTCAGAAATATTATATATATATATATATATATACACCGGATGCGTCATAAATTCGTGTAAAGTTCAAAAATTCGTAATTAAAGAAGTAATGCTCAGAAATATTATATATATATATATATATACACCTGGTGCGTCATAAATTCGTGTAAAGTTCAAAAATTCGTAATTAAAGAAGTAATGCTCAGAAATATTATATATATATATATATATATATATATATATACACCTGGTGCGTCATAAATTCGTGTAAAGTTCAAAAATTCGTAATTAAAGAAGTAATGCTCAGAAATATTTTCTGTTTGCGCCAATAGGATCTGAGGGACATTGGATTTTTTTTTTTCATACGAAAAAAAAGTTTCCATAAATAACCGAAAGAGGGCGCTCACACGTCATACTGAGACGCTTTATGCAAATCAGGCAAACACAAACAGAAAAATCAAACAAATCACAATAACACGAGACTGTGCATTTATTTTAAAGTAACTGATGTTCAACATTACCACCAGAACAATGTAAATGGCAAGTGAGGCGCGTCACTACGCCCATTACAGCGGGGTGTGGCAGCGACTGTCTGTCGAATGGCATTTTTCACTTCCACCAAAGTGGTTGGGGAGTCCCGGTACACGCGAGATTTTAAGTATCCCCGCAACCAAAAGTCTGCCGGGGTCAAGTCTGGTGATCGTGAGGGCTACTGAACCTTACAACCTCGACTTATCACTCGGTCTTCAGTGAAAGATTCCAACAGGAACGCCTTGACGTCACGTGAAATGTGGGGCGGAGATTTCACGTGACGTCGTACCTGCATGAAGGTGACGATAGGTAACGCATGTCTTTCCTGCAATGCAGGCTTTACGCAAAAACAGTGAAAAGTGGGCTTCATTCGTCCACATGACGTTCAGCAACCATTGTGAGTTACGGTCCTTTTGTGCCAGAGCCCACGTAGCAAAGTTTTGTCTTGCATCTGTATCTGCCGGTAATAACTGGTGAACTGAATGTTCCTGTGTAAAAAAAAAGTTCCTGTAAAAAAATGTTCCTGTGTAAATAAGGTATATTAGTCGATTTCATTTGAAAGGAATTTTTAGGATCTTTCTCGTGATATAAATTTTATAACCCTCAGATTATTATTTTAAATGCAAACTTAAAAAAAGTCACTGAAACAGCTTAAAGATTTAATTTTAAAAAATCTAAGAAGAATTTTTCAAAAATCTTTCTTAGTCCACCCCTACACCATAAGAAGAATCTCCATGCAAAATGTCAGCCCTTTAGGTCCAGCGGTTTGGTCTGTGCGTTGTATGTCAGTCAGTGAGTCAGTTACGGAACTGTTTTATATACAGTGGCTCCCAAAAGTGTTCGTACACTTACGAATTTCAATGAAATCGGGGTCTATCCATTAATTAAAATGAATATTTCAGAATGGGTATTTAATAATAAGATCTATAATCTATTCTTAACAAAACTACATGAAATATTTTGAAAACATAGTAAATCTTTATTTTTAAGAAACCGGTAATCAAAAAGTAACAAAAACTTTATCTCACAAAAGTCATCGTACACTGAAATATTTTCGGATAAATTCATAATTAAAATTATCGTCTGGCGCTTTATTTATATTTTTTAATTGTGGTGGCATTTAAAATATCGTTTGGCTTTCATTTTTGCTTGCCTACTCCGTAATATTCTATTTATTATTTAAAAATGGCTCGTAGTCGTAAAGAAACAACAAGCAGCATTCGAAAATTGATTATTTTTCATCATAGTACTGGTAAATCAGTTCGGAACATTGCTAAATTACTTAATTTATCCCATTCTATTGTGCAGTATGTGAAAAAACGCTTTAAAAAATAAAATTGGATCGAAAACAAGGTAAGAAAAGGCAGTCCGGCAAAGTTAACAAAACGTGATCAGAGATTTATAATTAGAAAATTTGTGAAAAATTCACGTTTGAGTGCTGTAAAAGGTTCTGCAGAATTCAATGAAACATTTTCTCCTTCAATTTCACCTGAAATTTTTTGACGAGTTCTCAGAGCAGCTGGATTACATGGGCGTTCTGCTCGTAGAAAATTTTTTGTTAGTGAGAAAAACAAAAGGCTTAGGCTTTCCTTCAGACTGTCAATGATAAATAAGCCCCAAACCTATTGGAATAATGTCTTATTTGCCGATGAACATTTTTGGTGCTGATGGGCGTATAATTGTATGGAGAAGAAAAAAATGAGGAACTTAATCCCAAGAACTTAGTAGGAATAGTTAAGCATGCCGTGGAGGTATCCTTGCGTGGGGGTGCATGTCAGCATCAGGACTAGGAAATTTGGTATTTATTGATGGCATAATGAATCATGCTGTTTTTATAAATATTTTAAGAGACAATTTAAAATTATCAACTCAAAATTTGGGTATTGGAAACAACTTTGTTTTTTATCAAGATAACGATCCTAAGCACACGGCTCTCAACGTTCGCATCTGGTGTCTCTATAATTGTCCACAAGTTTTGAAAACACCACCTCAATCGCCAGATTTAAACCCAATAGAACATATTGGGAGAGAACTGGAGGTTCGAGTACTAAAACACGACATTCACACGAAAAGCGAACTAAAAACAATTATGATAGAAGAATAGATGAACATTGATGCAAAAATTACAAAAGAACTAAAGCAATCCATTCCCAGACGTTTAAAAGCTGTTGTGAATGCTAAAGAATATCCTACTAAATATTAATTTAACGAAAAATTAGAATATTTACTAATATGTAGAGATTTTTTACAAGTGCACGATGACTTTTGTGAGATAAAGTTTTTGCTACTTTTTGATTACTGGTTTCTAAAAAATAAAGATTTACTATGTTTTCAAAATATTTCATGTAGTTTTGTTAAGAATAGATTATAGATCTTATTATTAAATACCCATTCTGAAATATTCATTTTAATCAATGGATAGACCCCTATTTCATTGAAAATCGTAAGTGTACGAACACTTTTGGGAGCCACTGTATATTTATAAAAAAATCGTAAGGGATATTTTTATAGACAAAATAATGTCCAATCGTCTGCCACTTTAGCAAGAAAAAAAATAATTTTTTTGTCTATTTAGTTGTTATGCACGTGACGATAAATTTATTTAAAGTGCCATAAAAAGAAATCACGTGATCGGCATTTAATAAATTAAATTCTAAAAATGAATCTTTAAAAATTCACCAAAAAATCAGATAATGGAGGTAAAGATTCGAAAAAGATTTCATTTTAATGGAATTTTCAGGATCTTTCTCGTGATATAAATTTTATAACCCTCAAGTTATTATTTTAAATCGAAACTCAAAAAAAGTTACTAAAACAGCTTAAAAATTTAATTTTAAAAAATCTAAGAAGAATTTTTCAAAAATCTCTCTTAGTGCACCCCTACACCATAAGAAGAATAGCCATGCAAAATTTCAGCCCTTTAGGTCCAGCGGTTTGGTCTGTGCGTTGTATGTCAGTCAGTCAGTTATGGAACTGTTTTATATATATACTAGCTGAAAACCCGCGCTTCGCTACGGAGTACATTCAAATTAAATACAACGGTCAATGTATGCAATTAATGCCAATATATATATATATATATATATATTTATTTATAAAAAAATCGTAAGGGATATTTATTTTTTTTGGATAATATCCAATCGTCTGCTGCATTAGAAAGAAAAAGAATATCATTTTTGTCTATTTAGTTGTTATGCACGTGACGATAAATTTATTTAAAGTACCAGAAAAGAAATCACGTGATCAACATTTAATAAATAAAATTCTAGAAATTAATCTTTAAAAATTCATCAAAAATCAGAAAATCAAGGTAAAGGTTCGAAAAAGATTTCATTTTGAAGGAATTTTTATGATCTTTCTCGTGATATAAATTTTATAATCCGCAATGTATTATTTTAAATGCAAACGTAAAAAAAGTTCAAAAAACAGCTTAAAAATTTAATTTAAAAAAATCTAAGAAGAATTTTAGAAAAATCTTTCTTAGTGCACCCCTACACTATTAGAAGAATCGCCATGCAAAATTTCAGCCCTTTAGGTCCAGCGGTTTGGTCTGTGCGTTGTATGTCAGTCAGTCAGTGAATGAATGAATGAATGAGTCAGTTACGGAACTGTTTTATATATGTAGATTTTCGAAATAGTTACAAAAGCTGCTAACAGAGGGCGCTGTTAGCAACTTTTAGCAATAGAGCCGCAGGCATGGATTGAACTCCATATTCCCCGGACCTGTGACTATTTTTTGTGGTGCACATTAAAAGATACTGTCTACAGGAACCATCCCATCACGCTGTGCGAGCTTTAATTGGCGATCTATGTGGCAGCTGAATCGATTTCCGGTGAGAAACTACACGGTATGATGGCAAATTTTATTGCCCCACCTACCTAGAGCGAATGGTCGACATTTTTGAAAGGATTGTGATGTAGTTATTGCAAAGACTACGAGTTTATATAAGCATGCTGATACGAGTTGTACAGCGCCATCTGTTAGCAGCTTTTGTAACTATTTCGAAAATGAGTGTATAAAATTCTTACAGTTTCACGATAAAAATACCGTTTGTCGCATTCTTCTACAGATCATTGTTCTCGAGATTTTTCAATTTGAAATCAGGTACTTCTTCGCTGGACACCCTGTATATATATATATATCTGTATATATTGAAATATATATATATGTATGTCAAAATTTTGCGTCTTGTTAATTTCTGTTTAACTTGTCCAAGCGATACAAACTTGGTTTGGCGCGCTGCTTGGTTTTGATATATGTGTGTGTGTGTGTGTAGGATTTTATGCAAATTCTCTACTTATGCCATAGTTACTTTCTCTGTTGCTATGCGGAGTGCAGAGACGCACCAAACCCTTGTTCCTGCGACATTCCTTGAGGGGACAGTCGAGGGTTCAATGACCCCGGCTTGGAGGCGATACGAAGGGTGGTGTGTGAAATACTCTGTGCACGAGGGAGAGAGAGGAGACAGGCCTCGACAGGAGAGGTTGTGTTTTGAAAGTCCGTGCGTAGGCACGAGGGATTGTGTAATTGACGGGAGCGAGAAGGCTGCCCGATCTTTTGTTCTGTTGAAGGGAAGCGTAGCATTGCGCTAGGCTATCCCGTGATTATTGTCGTATTGTACCGGAGACAGTAAAAGTAGGCTCTCCGGCATCTCGTAATTGCTATCTACATTAATAAATTATTATTGTTGAGTTTTAGAAAGTGTAGTTCTATTAATGATTCAAGTGTGTTGTTCTTAGACACCCCCTAGACGCCGCCACGTAGACAGGAAAGTCTACACATATATATATATATATATATATATATATATATAAAAGAGCTTGTCTGTTTGTTTGTCCGCTATAGAATCATAGACTGTTTCACCCACCGGGACCAAATTCGGTACAGTTAATGTTTTGGACCCTAGAAACTTAAATCAGGAAAAACGAAATTTGGGGCTCAATTAGTTTTTTTTAAATTAATTTTTTAATGATTTTTGTGCCCCTAAGCGCACCTCTTAAATGTGGATACAGTCCCTTTACGACAACCCTTCAAATTCGATACGCGGGGGAAAAGCGGTGTGGTTTGAGAGTTGGTCTGGGGGTAACGAGGGGGGGGGGGAGGACGAGGTGTTTATTTTTCTTACGTTTAGTCGAATCGTTTGTCTGAAAAGGTTGAGAACCGCTGCTTTAGACAATTTTAGACAATGGCGTTCAAACTCATAGAACTTAATAAAATTTGGAAAAAAAAGCAAGAAAAAAAAAGAAAAATTAAGTTTGGAAGTTTTTGGAAGCCTTCTGTTGATCTAAATATATTAATTGTTTGAGGATCATAAAATGGGAAGAAGTTTAAGAGTTCTACAGGTTTTTTCCCCTTCCCAAGTTCGAGAAACAGAGTTAACATATGATATGTATTTAAATTACTTATTCCGTGAAATATAAGATAAATCTTTTAGATTTTTGGGGTTTTTTAAGCAGTGGGAGGAAAAGCTCTTTAAACAGAGAAACATAACCACACATAACTTTCATTCCGAACTGTTAGTCCATTAGTTATATTAAGGCATAAGAAAATTAATGAAATTATTTTTAAAGAATGATTGCCCGGGTAGATATATAGATATAAAATTTTTCATGCTTTCCATCAAAAGAATACTGGGTATATCATTTCAGTAGAAACGCGCTAACCGCATTCTGTCTGGCCAGATGAACATGAAGAGCGGGGGGTGCAGCCCAGAATTTTTTTGATGGAATGCATGAAAAATTTTATATCTATATATCTACCCGGGCAACGCCGGGCAATAATGCTAGTATATATATATATATATATATATATATATATATATATATATATATATATATATATATATATATATATATATATATATATATATATGTATATATATATATATATATATATATATATATGTATATATATATATATATATATATATATATATATATATATATATATATATATATATATATGTATATATATATATATACTAGCTGAAAACCCGCGCTTCGCTACGGAGTACATTCAAATTAAATACAACGGTCAATGTATGCAATTAATGCCAAAAAAAAATTATATATATTTATAATAAATGCGACGATCAATGTATACAATTGATGTAAAAAATATATTTTATAAAAAAATCGTAAGGGATATTTATATTTTTTTTATAATATCTAATCGTCTGCTGCATTAGAGAGAAAAAAAATATTTTTTTTGGTCTATTTAGTTGTTATGCACGTGACGATAAATTTATTGAAAGTACCAGAAAAAGAAATCACGTGATCAGCATTTAATAAATTAAATTCTAAAAATGAATCTTTAAAAATTCCCCAAAAATCAGGAAATGGGGGTAAAAATTCGAAAAAAAAATCATTTTGAAGGAATTTTTAGGATCTTTCTCGTGATATAAATTTTATAACCCTCAATGTATTATTTTAAATGCCAACGTAAATAAAGTTTAAAAAACAGCTTAAAAATTTAATTTAAAAAAATCTAAGAAGAATTTTTGAAAAATCTTTCTTAGTGCACCCCTACACTATTAGAAGAATCGCCATGTAAAATTTCAGCCCTTTAGGTCCAGCGGTTTGGTCTGTGCGTTGTACGTCAGTCAGTCAGTCAGTCAGTGAATGAATGAGTCAGTTACGGAACTGTTTTATATATATATATATATATATATATATATATATATATATACATACATATATATGTATATACATATATATATACGTATATGTGTATATATATATATATATATATATATATATATATATATATATATATTTATATATATATATATATATATATATATATATATATATATATATATATATATATATATATATATATATATATATATATATTTATATATATATATATATATATATATATATATATATTTATATATATATATATATATATATATATATATATATATATATATATATATATATATATATATATATATATATATATATATACATATTGCAACGTACGTATATATAAGTACGTTGATTTACTCACACACCCATTTTAATAGGAGGTAGCAGAGAACGTCCGCTATTTCTGCTTGTTTTATCACCTCGTCTGCGATCGAAGCAGGATTGTGTTTCAGACATTGCTCTGAGAGCATGTCTCGCGTATTTCCCATCCCGTGTATTGAGGAAGTGACGTGTCCAAGTATTCGAAATAGAGTTTTTCAGTAAAGAATGACAGGGGGGGGGGGTGTTTCGTAACGGAGTGCAAATTTCGTAATCGCCAAGGTAAGTAATGTATGTTACTTGAATACTTGCATGGTTAGGGTTATATTATATTTTTTCTGCATTGAAACTCGTGATTTCAGCGTTTATATACACACCGAAGAGCGAAAAAAACTGATACACCTGCCTAATATCGTGTAGGGACCCCACGGGAACTCAGAAGGTTCGAAACACGACGTGGCATTGCCTCGACAAATGTCTGAAGGTATCCTGGAGGCAATGCGCACCATGAATCCTGCAGGGCAGCTCAGTGATCCATAGGAGTGCGAGGGGGTGGAGATGTCTTCGGAACAGCCCGTTGCAAGGCATCCCAGATATGCTCAATAACGTTCATGTCTGGGGATTTAGGTGAGCAGTGGAAGTGCCTAAAATCAGACGACGGATCCTGGAGCCACTGAGTAGCCATTCTCGACGTGTAGGGTCTCGCATTGTCTTGCTGGAATTGTCCAAGTCTGTCGGAAGGCACAATGGACAAGAATGGGTGTAGATGATAGGACAGGATGATTATGTACTCGTCACCTGTCAGAGTCGTCCCTCGACGTATCAGGGGTCAACTGCACACGCCCCATACCATCACAGAGGCTCCACCAGCTTGAACAGTCCCCCGTCAACACGTACGGTCCATGGATTCACGAGGTTGTCTCCATACCCGTACACGTCCATCCGCCCGATACAATTGGAAACGAGACTCGTCAGACCAGGCAACGCTTTTCCAGTCATCGACAACCACACTGGAGGTGTTGGCGGGCCCAGGCGAGGCGCAAAGCTTTGTACCGTGTACGGTAAACGAATGGGCCTGAAGCCCCGAAAGACCATATCAATGACGGTCGATTGACCAATTCGCACGCTGACACACTTGTCAATGCCCTAGGATTGAAATCCGCAGCAATTTGAAGAAGTGCTGCCCGTCTATCTCGTTTAAGGATTCTCGTCAGTCGTCGACGGTCCCGTTCATTCGAGGTCTTTTTCCGGCCGCACCGCTGTCGGAGATTTGATTTTTACCGGATACCCGATATTCCAGGTACACTCGTCAACTGGTCGTGCGCGAAAATCCTAATTGCATTGCTACGTCGGAGATGTTATGTCCCATCTCTCGTGCGTCGACTGTTAAACGTGCGTCGACTGTTAATTGGAAACGAGACTCGTCAGACCAGCCGACGTGTTTCCAGACATCAGCATTCCAATGGAGGTGTTGGCGGGCCCAGGCGAGGCGTGAAGCTTTGTGCCGTGCAGTCAACAACGGTACGCGAGTGGCCCTACGGCTCCGAAAGCCGACATCAATGACGGTCCGTCGAACAGTCCGTACGCTGACACTTGTCTATGCCCCAGCATTGTAATCCGCAGCAATTTGTAGAAGTGCCTCCCGTCTATCTCGTTTGAGCATTCTCGTCAGTCGTCGACGGTCCCGTTCTTTCGAGGTCTTTTTCCGGCCGCACCGCTGCCGGAGATTTCATGTTTTACCGGATACCCGTTATTCGCGGTACACACTCGTGAAATGGCGAAAATCCAAATTGCATCGCTACCTCGGAGATGTTATGTCCCGTCTCTCGTGCGTCGACTATAACACCACGTTCAAAGTCACATAAGGTAAATGCACCTATAATGGGCCGCGTTTTAGAAATGTCGAGAAATTAAGGGTCTATCGTTACCTAAGGCAGTAGAAGGGGTGAGGGTCATTGGCTACTTAAGTAGCCCATTATAGGTGCCCATAGTTTTTTCGTGTCCAGCGTTTTGGTCTGTGCTTTGTATGTCAGTGAGTCAGTTACGGAACTGTTTTATGTAAATAGATGATTCAATGTTTATTTAAAATGGTATATAAAATCTCGAAAGCAAATATAATTTTGGTAAAAACTTTATAAGATTTTAAAATGGAGGGAAATTTTTTATCCATTTTCAGTACAACTGAGTTCTGATGCCAGAGACCCCACACTCCTGTCGACTCAATAGATTTTAATTTCCTTCATAATTCAGTCAAACCCCGTTATTACGAACTCTAAGAGACCAAAGATTTTGTTCGTTTTATCCGGTGGTTCGCTCTATCCGAACCGCTTAGAAAAATGCTAGAGTTCACAAAATGTATAACTCATAGTTGCAATGTGTATACCCATGGCTCATTATAGGTGCATTTACCTTAAATCGCGATAACTTGCCATTGTAGGAGCATGAACCGATCTAGCAGCTTCGCCAGACACCTGTTGTCTTATATAGGTGCTGCTGACCGCCTCGCGTTACGCTGATTGGTTGCATCCGTTATTTGCATACGCACGCCTGTACCAGTTTTGTTTTTTTTGGCTCTTCAGTGTAGTAGTAGTACAGGGTGGCCGAAAAGTCAAGAGACCATTTTAAACCGGAATCATTCTTTTTTATTGAAAAAAAAATCGCATTTATTCTTTTACAATCAATTATTACACTCCCCGGAAATCACTTTTAACCATTTCTACAACTGACGTACCTCAAATAGCCGCCATTTTGTTCGCGACGAATGCGGGGTCTTTCTAACGAGTTCTCCATCACCTGTCCTGATGCTTCTTGGCGTACGGGCCGTTCACATAGAATCCGCCAGGGTCACGGATTACGTCGGCGTTGATTGGTTGAATGGGTCAATGATTGGTATATGATTGGCTAAAAATTTTAACGCTGAAGCTGACGGATTCTGTGTGAACGGGCCCATATTCCTTGAATTTCTTCACGGATGTTGGTGTTTAATCATTTTGCAGGTACCTGCACTTAAAAAAGATAATTTTTTTGAAAAAATCATGTTTTTTCCACTTTTTTGGTCTATTTCGGTTGTTTTTGGAAATGTTTTAAAAGTTTTCTTTCGGAACACAGGTAAGTGTCACAGTAGTATATACAGTCGAACCCCGTTATAGCGAACGCGGTATATAACGAACTCCCGGATATAACGAACGAAAATTTTGGTCCCGCCATTTTCCTGTTGCACGTAATTTAATAAGAATTGTGTCAGTTCAATGTAATCGATTTTAGTCGATTTAATTCATTAATGATCATTTTTAATAGATTTTTATCATTTTTTTAATACGTCATTATTGAATACATATTGCAACTAATGAGTTATACATTTTGTGAACTCTAGCATTTTTCTAAGCGGTTCGGATAAAGCGAACAAAATCTTTGGTCTCTTAGAGTTCGTAATACGGGGTTTGACTGAATTATAAAGGAAATTAAAATCTATTGAGTCGACAGGAGTGTGGGGTCTCTGACATCAGAACTCAGTTGTACTAAAAATGGATAAAAAATTTCCCTCCATTTTAAAATGTTATAAAGTTTTTACCAAAATTATATTTGCTTTCGAGATTTTATATTCCATTTTAAATAAACATCGAATCATCTATTTATATAAAACAGTTCCGTAACTGACTCACTGACATACAACGCACAGACCAAAACGCTGGACCTAAAGGGCTGAAATGTTGCATAGCGATTCTTCTTAAAGTGTAGGGGTGCACTAAGAAAGATTTTTGAAAAATTCTTCTTAGATTTTTTAAAATTAAATTTTTAAGCTGTTTTAGTAACTTTTTTTAAGTTTGCATTTACAATAATAATTTAAGAGTTATAAAATTTATATCACGAGAAAGATCCTAAAAATTACTTTAAAATGATATCTTTTTCGAATCTTTACCTCCATTTTCAGATTTTTGGTGAATTTTTAAAGATTCATTTTTAGAATTTAATTTATTAAATGGTGATCACGTGATTTCCTTTTCTGGTACTTTAAATTAATTTATCGTCCCGCACATGATAACGAAATAGACAAAAAAAATATTTTTTTTCTTGTTAATTCGGCAGACGATTGGACATTACCCAAAAAAATATTAAAATACAGTAAAAGATATTATGTTCCTCAAACTGTACTATATTAATTGTACTATATTCTTTAATATTTCCTATTAGATTTGATTTGAATATTTTCTTCTACATTATTTTGTCTATAAAAATATCTCTTACGATTTTTTTATAAATATATTTTTGGGGTTTTTTTACATCAATTGTATACATTGATCATCGTATTTATTATATACTAGAAGGTATCCCGTTATTTTGACGTCATAATACTAATAATGACGTCATAATGGAAAAAGTATATGAAAGTTAAAAAATATCCCGAATTATCTAACAATATTGCATTTAATCCACACCTTGTAAAAGCAAACCCTTTCATTATTTTTTTATTTATTTAGTTTTTCATGCGATTGGAGTAGTAGACTGCCATCCAGTTTTTTACAGCTCACTACGCGATATGAATACTTGAACTACTTGATTCATTCACATTCAAGTTTGTTTACTTTCAGAATTCATCGCAAAAGTAAACAGATTTTTAAAAACTGTTAAATATACAGCTAAAAGCATCCAATTTTTTTTAGTTACGAATGTTTTATAGAAAAATAGGCTGAACAAACGGGATTTGATGGAGAAGATATTAGTTTTTAGGTAAGAAAAAATTCTGATCCACATCTGATATTGAAATTAGGCCTAACCGGCCGTTTGTTTACTGAGGGCTTCAATTGAAAGATGAGTACAGCCCGGAAGTGTCATACAGAGACAACGGCTATTATATATATATATATATATATATATATACTTATATATAAAGAGAGAGCGATTTTGTACGTGGAGGGTAATCTTCAGAACCACTGTACCTATTTGAAAAAATTTTTCACTGTTTGGAAGGTACATTATTCCAGATGGACATAGGCTATATATTATGTATATCTAATCAGTAGAAATAAAGTTAGGGGCTTAATCCTAACAATCTCCATTGTTTCCGCTACTGTCTTCTACCGCTTTTTGTTCAGAAGTTTTCACCGATCCTTAACGTGGTGCTATCGCGGTGGGCTTCTGTTCTGACGCTAGCGGTTCGAACCTAACCGTTCTCCACGCCTTTTTCTTTTAAAAAATTTATTTTAATTATTAACTAACATAAAATTAATTTAAGGTATTATTTAGGTTATTATTAAGGTAAAAAAAGATTCACAATTTATTGGCTATCAACTGGAAATTTATTGGTATAATATTTTGTTCAACCCGGACAAAGTCGGGACGGTCCACTAGTATATATATATATATATATATATATATATATATATATATATATATATATATATATATATATATATATATATATATATATATATATATTTGGCATAAATTGCATACATTGACCGTTGTATTTAATTTGAATGTACTCCCTAGCGAAGTACGGGTTTTCAGCTAGTTGCTGTATATTTTTGAAAAAGAGGTGCCCAGAAAGTAGGCAGACACCTCAGTGTCTGGATGGTTTGTCGTGGTCCAAGATAGATCACGGCATGGTTTGATGTTGCAGTGGTGAGCAACAGTGTCGCGAGATGAGAAGATGTAGCGTCAACCCACCAGTCGCATTATCTGTTTGAAAAAAAAAGTGAAAAGAAAATTGTCGGGTCGCGTAGTGGATTCCTCCAATAAAAATATATATATGAGATAACATAAACTTTTTGTGCCTCTTCCAAAGAATGCAGAATTGTAACTGAATATAAGCAAGATTGCGGCATTTTTCTGCGTAAGACGAGAAGTATAAAAAAAATTGCAACACAGAATAGAAACATTAGTTTAAAGCCAAAACGATGTTTCTGGTATTGTTCGTCTGGTTTCCCATCATGTTTTGGTTTTCTCTTTCAACTTTAATACATGCAGGTCTATATCTATATCTATACACACACATTATATATATAATTGGTTGTTTTTGTTTTAATGAATAGTTTGTTCTGTTGCATTAAATATGTTAAACATAACAATAAGATAAAATAGAAAAAATAACTACTAAAAATAAAAATTAAAATGAATATCATAAGTAAAAATAAAAATAATAATAAAAATAACTCTTAGTAGTAAAAATAATAAAAAAAATAAATTATTAAGGGTATAATAGTCCTAAAATACGGTAACCTAAGTAAGTCTGTAACTGAGAATCCACTGCCTCCATGGTTGCAAGTTTTGTGACGTCAGTCATCTTGCGGTTACAAGTTCTTAACTTCCACTCTGTCTATCGCCAGGCTTGGTGATCTTTGGTTAAGTACTATTATTCAATTATTAATCAATTCTTCTGTTTTTCATGGATTGTACGGTGTCTGAGTGTGTTTATTGTATAGATCATACTCATCGGAAACAATCCATTGGTTTTTAGACAGAATTGACACCGCTGATGAAGAAATGCTGTCTAAAACCTCTTTCATACTTTTCTTTTCATGTTATTTGTTCCTGGCTGCAAGTAGCTTTAGAGCTATTACTGGTTTTCTCTTTCATCTTATTCTTATTTATATATATATATATATATATATATATATATATATATATTAATTAAATGGATAGTTATAAATATATATATGGGTGTTTAACTCAATTATATGTATATACTAGCTATTTTCCCAGGTATTTATTTACTCCAATTTTTTTATTACACAGAAAAAGGAATGGATTCTACTTATAGTGTAAAATCTAAGTAATTTAATTTACAGGTATTTAAAAATAAATACAGTATACAAATGATAAAGCAAAATTACAAATTCACTCTATTATTAATTTAACTCAAAACTTGATTATAAACAACATTTTCCGATATTCCTCTCAGTGACTCCGAAAACTATGGGTTCGACACTAATCTCTGTCAGTTTGGACTGTTTTATACCTCTTCTCCCCCCCCCTCTCCCCCTCCAATGGTGATGGGGGGGCTGAACTTGCACTAAAACAAAATCGGAAATGTCACTATTTGTCTCAGCGACCCCTAAAACTATGGTTTCGACACTACTCTCGGTATTTTGGGCATTTTATATGCACCCCTTCTTCCCCCCTCCCCCCATGCTGATGGGGGGGGGGGCTGAACTTGCACTTAAACGTCATCGGAAGTGTCACTATTAATCTTAGTGACCCCCAAAATTATGGATTCGACACTAATATCAGTAGTTTTCGATTATTTTTACATATGCCCCCTGCCCCTCTAGGGGTGTTAGGGGTATCTTATCCCCCCAGTTTTTCTTTCCAGATTGTAAGTGATTTGTGTAACAAGTTTGGTTGAAATTGCTCCAGGCGTTCCTGAGTGATGCTGGAACATACACACATACATACATCCCTTTTTATTAGCATCCCTTTGTATATAGATACAGTGCTGTTTTTCTACAAAAGATAGGTGGGTATACTGTGTTTTCTCAAATAAAGATGCGCATTTTTTGTACCGTGTTTTCACACGTCACGTCACAGGGGAACAAAGAATTCGCAACTTAAAAAAAACGTTTTCATACATTAACAATTGACTCGTAAGTTTCTTAAAATTTCGATTAAGTTAAGCCAAAAGAATACTTTAAAAAAAAAGGGGGGGGGGGATACGCCGTATTTCCGCGTATTCCCAGAAAA
This sequence comes from Dolomedes plantarius, assembly GCA_907164885.2. Lineage (NCBI taxonomy): Eukaryota > Metazoa > Arthropoda > Arachnida > Araneae > Dolomedidae > Dolomedes > Dolomedes plantarius. The sequence goes on from OU015499.1 coordinate 158,690,001, forward strand.
AAATCCCTTTATATATATATACATATATACATACACACACACACATATATTTATATATCTATATATTTAAAACAGTTCCATAACAGACTGACTGACAGACAGATAACGCACAGACCAAACCGCTGGAACTAAAAGGCTGACATTTTGTATGACGATTCTTCTGATAGTGTAGGGGTGCAGTAAGAAAGATTATGGAAAAAATTTTCTTACATTTTTTAAAATTAAAATTTTAAGCTGTTTTTGTGACATTCTTTAAAGTTTGCATTTAAAATAATACTCTGAGGGTTATAAAATTTATATCATGAGAAAGATCCTAAAAATTCCTTTAAAATGAAATCTTTTTCGGATATTTTCTCCGTTTTCTAATTTTTGGTGAATTTTTAAAGAT